>JARPMJ010005474.1:0-62500 GCA_033366665.1 Phoxinus dragarum
ACGGCCCTCGAAACCGCAGAGAACCTTTTCAATCAGGTGTTTCGTCATTTTGGCATCCCTGAGGATATTGTATCCGATCGTGGTCCCCAGTTTATATCTCGTGTCTGGAAGGCTTTCTTCTCTCTCCTTGGGGTCACGATCAGTCTAACATCTGGGTACCATCCTCAGGCGAATGGGCAAACGGAAAGAAAAGTGCAAGAAATAAACCGCTTCCTCCGCACTTTTTGTCAGAACCACCACGAGACATGGAGCCAGTTCCTCGCATGGGCCGAATACGCCCAGAATTCTTTACGTCAAGGTACTACTGGGCTAACACCTTTTCAATGTTTCCTGGGTTTCCAGCCACCTTTGTTCCCATGGTCCGGTGAACCGTCCGAGGTTCTCTCAGTTAATTACTGGTTCCGAGAAAGTGAAAGGGTTTGGAACGAAGCACATTGTCATCTCCAACGGGCGGTTAACAGACATAAGAGGTTCGCAGACGCCCGAAGAGGTGAAACGCCTACATATGAGCCTGGTCAACTTGTCTGGCTTTCCACACGGGACATTCGTCTACGCCAACCATGTCGAAAGTTAAGCCCACGATACATCGGACCTTTCAAAATTCTCCACCAAGTCAACCCGGTCACATACAAGCTCCAACTCCCTCCTCGCTTCAGAATTCACCCTGTTTTCCATGTATCACTGTTAAAACCTCACTATCCTGCTGTTCTCTCTCCTTCCACAGAACCTGATCCTGACATGCCCCCCATTGAAGAAGATCCCATCTATACTGTTCGTGACATCCTGGACTCCCGACGTCGGGGTGGTCGCCTAGAATACCTGGTCGACTGGGAAGGATATGGACCAGAGGAAAGATCTTGGATTCCACGAGACGATATCCTTGACCCAACACTTCTCACTGAGTTCCACCAGCAGCATCCACAGCGACCGGCTCCACGACCTCGAGGCAGACCACCACGACGTCGGGGTCCTCGGTCCGCTGGCGCGGACCCTGGAGGAGGGGGGTAATGTCAGGGATCAATCAGGTTCATTCACACCCACTGCACAGAGATCACAATCACCTGAGTATTAACCACCTGCACCTGTCGTCTAATCCAGCACCACTGAGCACTACAAAAGAGCACACTTCTCATCCAGTCTTCGTCGAACCTTGAACTAGGAACCGACCTACTAACATTCTCTCTGTGATTCCCAGATTCTGATACTCATCTGTTCCAGTGTGATTCCACAGTATTCAGCACAAAGACTTACCATCTGCTTCTCTCCCAAAGACCCCGCGTTTCCTCCTGGATTCTCCCCGATTCTCCTGTGATCCTTCCCAGTGTTTCCCGGTTTGCACATCCAAACTTATCTCTGCAAGATATCATCATCACTGTCATTCCTCTGCATATAATATCCTGCATCTGCCCGTTTCATCTGACGCTCACCTGCCATTCCTATATTAAAACTTTCTGAATCCAACTTACCTTGTTGTCCTCGTGTATATCCTGACAATATGGTGGTGGTTGAGGAGATCCATGATTGTAAATGTTAAAATAATGATTTTATAAAGTCTAAATATGAACGCATGGCCCGAAAAATGCCGTCGACTGTGAGTGACATCACTTTCCAACACAAACACGCCCCATAGCATAATCCCACCCTTGACACTGATTGACAGGTTTCGGTGTAAGGCATCGGAAATGGTAATAGTAGGGAATTGCGATTCCATTTGAGTTTTGGCTGACTACATACGCGACGCTGAGAAAGTGAAAAAGCAGACGTGGTCATTGAAATTGCTATTTAAAAATGACAGGGTCAAAACTCGTAAGATATAGGAAACGCAGTTGCAAACGGACTTTGCTTTTCCACTTGAACATGCTGGCTGTCAGTGTGCGTTCGCTTAAACGTAAATGCAAACGGTAATGCGCGATTTGCAATTGCGTTTGGATTATGTCACATTTTATGCGTCCACAAATTGAAAACACAATTGCAAATTGTATTTGCAATTCCTTTTGAACAATGTCCGGAATATCATTCCATAAGAATCCTTAAAACAGGTTAAAACAGACATTCTTGATCTGAATGGGTACTACAGTGACTAGGAACTCTCCAGTGAACTTTCTGTCTGTCTACCAGGTACAGTATATAAATACAGCTTGCATAGATCTACTTGTGTTATAATGGTGAAGTTACAAATAATTAGCCTTCAACGCCACTTTTGAAAAATCTCCAGAAATGGCATACCCAAACTAAAACAGATACAGTTAATGAACCCTTTGTACTAAAAGCACAAGTATGGTCTCATTTGAAAGCTGACACCTGGCACTTTATTGGAAATGTAGAATTAATTATTGTCATAATGAAAAAAAAATTGTTATTAATAGCTTCAAAGTTGTGTAAAGTTATTAGAAATTTATTTTTATGAAACATCTTCATGAAAATTAAATTGAAGTTGGCACTGTAGCAATCTAGAATTGCACTACAGCTAAAGCCACATGTCTGACCATGTTATATTTAAAATGTGAAGATGATAAGTCTAAAACTCTGTATTTAGTTAAATGTTTTTCAAGATCATGTCATATGACTTTATTTTGATTACTCTAAAATGGAAATTTGTGTTTATTGTGATCTTCTAATCATCTATTCAGTCTATTGTCTCTATTGTTTTGTGGTGCAAACGAGCCACATTCAGTGTCAGTCTCCCCTGCACACATTCACACATCTCTAGCCTGGTTTATGGCTCTAAATATGCTATTCTTTTGTCTGCATTATAATGACTAACGACTGGCTATTCACGCTGTTTCAATCCTAATTTCTTTCATCAAAGTTCTCACTTCACATTTGAAACTGTATCAAATGCCTTTCTTAAATAAAGAAACATTTCAGTAAGCATTCCTATTTAGAATTCATAAAAAAAATAACAGCTAGGTGGCAGGTGCACCTAGAGAGCTAGCTAGCATGTTAGCTTAGCACACCATCAATACATGACAATTTATGAGATTAAAACCATGTTTGTGCTCCAAACTTACTTTATAGCGCAAGTCGAGTGTTTTAAATAACCTTCTATGAGCTTATTTAGCTTCAGACAAAAAAATCTGACAGAAAATATATTATTTTATAGTATTCTGGACGATGATAAAGTCTATATCGATTAGCATTACATTATAAATATAATCTATTATTATAAAACGACGCTGAATCCAGCTTCTTATTCGCAGCTTCTTATTGACGCAATCCGTTCCACCTTAAATGACGCGAACTTCCGCCTCTGCTGGCTTCTTATTGACACCGTGCTGTTTTTCTCTTTTTCGCGTTTTTTAACAGAATTGTGTTACGTTTTTGTCTATTTTCGGAATAAAATAATAATATTTTTTTAATGCAAATAACACTGATATATCAGCGAAAATGGACTGTAAAAATATAAAGGCACATAATTAGGCTACAGTATTCTTTAATAATTGTACATGTCATCAGCTCAATTTAGGGACCATGTGGTTTTTCTCTTATTGACACTTTTTAGGGACCCTGTTTATATTGTAGGCCTATCTATTTTCAGAAAATAATACATTATTTTGAAAAGTAAATAACAAATAATAATAACATAAAATGACTGTAAAAAATATAATGAGGCCTATACATCAATCTTTAATTATGGCAAATAACATAATTTGAATGTATTTAAAAATAAATATATTGAATACTTTTTATTTATTTATTTTTA
The DNA here is from genome assembly GCA_033366665.1 of Phoxinus dragarum. Taxonomy (NCBI): domain Eukaryota; kingdom Metazoa; phylum Chordata; class Actinopteri; order Cypriniformes; family Leuciscidae; genus Phoxinus; species Phoxinus dragarum. The sequence goes on from JARPMJ010005474.1 coordinate 3,704, forward strand.
CATTTACATTACATTACATTTATGCATTTGGCAGACGCTTTTATCCAAAGCGACTTACATTGCATTATCCTATACATTTTATACATAGGTATGTGCAATCCCCTGGGATCGAACCCACAAACTTGCGTTGTTAACGCAATGCTCTCACCACTGAGCTACAGGAAAGCCTGTTTTTATTATTATTACAAATAAAAATGTCACAAAGTAACCAGAGATTATGCTCCAGCTTGGATCCAGCCCCTTATGAAGACTTCACAGACACATCCAGAACATCAAACATGGATGATTATAAATAAATTATAATTTTATCATGGCTTTAAACTGCACATTAATGTTGCTTAAAATGCATGCGTTTGTAAATACTAATTTGTTCTATCTAATAACTGTACTTTCTGATATCTCATAAAATCCTACTGTGGTTTTGTAACAGAAATCTGCATTTTCTGTAAAGCTGCTTTGAAATATGTATTGTGAAAAATGTTATACAAATTAATGCAAGTATGAATTAAATTGAATTGACTTGAAAGAGCCATTGCATTGTTACTGTACATTTTAAAGTTATGGACCCAATCTGACAATACAGAAGAGTTATCACATTGTTGGCCCACTTGGGGGTGTTTCACTGATGCTTTATCCTGCATCTGTGCTTGAATATAATCATGCACAATTTCAGATATTTATACTGTAGAATTTTGAAATTATGGACCCATGAAATGGGCCAAAATTACCCATTACCCATTGGGGGATCTATATCTCAGCTGCCTTTGAGGGTGCATTAAAAGTTGCACTGGGGCCTTATACCCATTGTGCTTGACTGTCACATAAACAAATTTAGACATTTTGACTGTAGCATTGTGAAGTTAGTAGAGCTACTACTCTAACGAAATCCAAATGTTAAGCATTTTTTTTACTGTATAATTATTTTTGTATGAATTTTTGAACTTGACTCATTTCACAATGTAAATAATCCGCCTATTGCATTTTCTGCACAATAAGCAGCGCTGTTTCTCGGCAACCTCATAGGGTGCGTTAAATTGGACATTATCCCATTATAGTAGTGCTACTACTATAACGAAATTCAAATTTTCAGCAGTTTTTACTGTATAATTATTTTTGTATGAATTTTTTAACTCTGCACTTTACACAATGTACAATTATCCGTCTAATGTATTTTCTGCCCATTTCGCGGCGCTGTTTCTCAGCTGCCTCAGAGGGTGAGTTAAATTGGACGTGATCCCATTATAGAAGAGGTACTACTATAACGAAACCCAAATTTTAAGCAGTTTTTACTGTGGAATTATTTTTTTATGAAGCTTTAAACTTGCCACTTTACACAATGTGCAATAATCCGCCTAATGTATTTTCTGCCCATTTCGCGGCGCTGTTTCTCAGCCGCCTCAGAGGGTGCGTTAAATTGGACACTGTCCCATTATAGTAGAGCTACTACTATAACGATATGCAAATTTTAAGCAGTTTTCTGTGGAATAATTTTTTTATGAAGCTTTAAACTTGGCACTTTACACAGTGCACATTGAGCCTAATGTATTTTCTGCCCATTTCGCGGCGCTGGTTCTCAGCCGCCTCAGAGGGTGTGTTAAATTGGACACTGTCCCATTATAGTAGAGGTACTACTCTAACGAAATCCAAATTTTAAGCAGTTTTTACTGTGGAATTATTTTTGTATGAAGCTTTAAACTTGGCACTTTACACAATGTACAATAATCCGCCTAATGTATTTTCTGCCCATTTCGCGGCGCTGTTTCTCAGCCGCCTCAGAGGGTGCGTTAAATTGGACACTGTCCCATTATAGTAGAGCTACTACTCTAACGAACTCCAAATTTTAAGCAGTTTTTACTGTGGAATTTTTTTTTTATGAAGCTTTAAACTTGCCACTTTAAACAATGTGCAATAATCAGCCTAATGTATTTTCCCATTTCGCGGCGCTGTTTCTCAGCCGCCTCAGAGGGTGCGTTAAATTGGACACTGTCCCATTATAGTAGAGATACTACTATAACGATATGCAAATTTTAAGCAGTTTTTACTGTGGAATTGTTTTTTATGAAGCTTTAAACTTGGCACTTTACACAATGTACAATTATCCGCCTAATGTATTTTCTGCCCATTTCGCGGCGCTGTTTCTCAGCCGCCTCAGAGGGTGCGTTAAATTGGACACTGTACCCATTATAGTAGAGATACTACTATAACGATATGCAAATTTTAAGCAGTTTTTACTGTGGAATTGTTTTTTATGAAGCTTTAAACTTGGCACTTTACACAATGTACAATTATCCGCCTAATGTATTTTCTGCCCATTTCGTGGCGCTGTTTCTCAGCTGCCTCAGAGGGTGCGTTAAATTGGATGTGATCCCATTATAGAAGAGGTACTACACTAACGAAACCCAAATTTTAAGCAGTTTTTACTGTGGAGTTATTTTTTTATGAAGCTTTAACTTGGCACTTTACACAGTGCACAATGAGCCGCCTAATGTATTTTCTGCCCATTTCGCGGCGCTGTTTCTCAGCCGCCTCAGAGGGTGCGTTAAATTGGACATGATCCCATTATAGAAGAGGTACTACTCTAATGAAACCCAAATAATTTTAAGCAGTTTTTACTCTGGAATTATTTTTTTATGAAGCTTTAAACTTGGCACTTTACACAGTGCACAATGAGCCGCCTAATGTATTTTCTGCCCATTTCGCGGCGCTGTTTCTCAGCCGCCTCAGAGGGTGTGTTAAATTGGACATGATCCCATTATAGTAGAGCTACTACTCTAACGAAACCCACATTTTCAGCAGTTTTTACTGTGGAATTATTTTTTTATGAAGTTTTAAACTTGGCACTTTACACGTGCAATAATCCGCCTAATGTATTTTCTGCCCATTTAGCGGCACTGGTTCTCAGCCGCCTCAGAGGGTGCGTTAGATTGGACACTGTCCCATTATAGTAGAGCTACTACTCTAAAAAAAATTTAAGCAGTTTTTACTGTGGATTTATTTTTTTATGAAGCTTTAAACTTGCCACTTTACACAATGTACAATAATCCGCCTAATGTATTTTCTGCCCATTTCGCGGCACTGTTTCTCAGCCGCCTCAGAGGGTGCGTTAAATTGGACACTGTCCCATTATAGTAGAGCTACTACTATAACGATATGCAAATTTTAAGCAGTTTTTACTTTGGAATAATTTTTTTATGAAGCTTAAACTTGGAACTTTACACAGTGCACATTGAGCCTAATGTATTTTCTGTCCATTTCGCGGCGCTGGTTCTCAGCCGCCTCAGAGGGTGCGTTAAATTGGACACTGTCCCATTATAGTAGAGATACTACTCTAACGAAATCCAAATTTTAAGCAGTTTTTATTGTGGAATTATTTTTTTTTGCAGCTTTAAACTTGCCACTTTACACAATTTACAATAATCCGCCTAATGTATTTTCTGCCCATTTGAGGCACTGTTTCTCAGCCGCCTCAGAGGGTGCGTTAAATTGGACACTGTCCCATTATAGTAGTGCTACTACTCTAACGAAACCCAAATTTTAAGCAGTTTTTACTGTGGAATTATTTTTTTATGAAGCTTTAAACTTGCCACTTTACACAATGTACAATAATCTGCCTAATGTATTTTCTGCCCAATTCGCGGCGCTGTTTCTCAGCCGCCTCAGAGGGTGCGTTAAATTGGACACTGTTCCATTATAGTAGAGCTACTACTATAACGATATGCAAATTTTAAGCAGTTTTTACTGTGGAATAATTTTTTTATGAAGCTTGAAACTTGGCACTTTACACAGTGCACATTGAGCCTAATGTATTTTCTGTCCATTTCGCGGCGCTGGTTCTCAGCCGCCTCAGAGGGTGCGTTAAATTGGACACTGTCCCATTATAGTAGAGATACTACTCTAACGAAATCCAAATTTTAAGCAGTTTTTATTGTGGAATTATTTTTTTTTGCAGCTTTAAACTTGCCACTTAACACAATTTACAATAATCCGCCTAATGTATTTTCTGCCCATTTCGAGGCACTGTTTCTCAGCCGCCTCAGAGGGTGCGTTAAATTGGACACTGTCCCATTATAGTAGTGCTACTACTCTCACGAAACCCAAATTTTAAGCAGTTTTTACTGTGGAATTATTTTTTTATGAAGCTTTAAACTTGCCACTTTACACAATGTGCAATAATCTGCCTAATGTATTTTCTGCCCAATTCGCGACGCTGTTTCTCAGCCGCCTCAGAGGGTGCGTTAAATTGGACACTGTCCCATTATAGTAGAGCTACTACTATAACGATATGCAAATTTTAAGCAGGTTTTACTCTGGAATTATTTTTTTATGAAGCTTTAAACTTGGCACTTTCAACAGTGCACAATGAGCCTAATGTATTTTCTGCCCATGTCGCGGCGCTGTTCCTCAGCCGCCTCAGAGGGTGCGTTAAATTGGACATGATCCCATTATAGTAGTCCTACTACTCTAACGAAACCCAAATTTTAAGCAGTTTTTACTGTGAACTTATTTTTTTTATGAAGCTTTAAACTTGGCACTTTACACAATGTACAATAATCCGCCTATTGCATTTTTTGCCCATTTTGCGGCGCTGTTTCTCAGCTGCCTCAGAGGGTGCGTTAAATTGGACACTGTCCCATTATAGTAGAGCTACTACTCTAACGAAATCCAAATTTTCAGCAGTTTTTACTGTAGAATTATTTTTGTATACATTTTTGAACTTGACACATTACACAATGTACAAAAATCCGCCTATTGAATTATCATTATGCACAATATCAGACATTTCTACTGTAGAATTTTGAAGTTATGGACCATGAATTTGACAGATATGACAATACAGTTAGAACAGTCATTGCATTGGTGGCCCAGTTGCCTTTGAGGGTTCGTTAAAAGTCTCACTGAGGCCTTATACCAAGTGTGTTTGAAATTAGCCATGCACAATTTTAAACATTGTTACTGTAGCTTTTTGAAGTTATAGGCCCGTGAATTTGAAATCGGCCTATAAATGCGTTTCTGTCGCTGTCCGTGGTGCTAAAAAAACTTATAACAATTGGATTTAAAGAACTGATAATACATTTTGTCCAGCGTTAAACAAATGAATTCATTTATCTTCATCAATCACAACGTTTTTTTTGTCGTTATCTTATCTTGTTACATGACAATTGAAAGTACCATTGCAGTGTTTGCCCATTCGGGGGCGCAATATATCAAATAGGCCTATATTTCCTTTTTTCCGTGTAAGGACGATAACATTGAAAAGCTTTTTCCCTCTGAGGCGGCTGAGAAACAGTACCGCGAAATGGGCAGAAAATGCATTAGGCTCAATGTGCACTGTAAAGTGCCAAGTTTAAAGCTTCATAAAAAAATAATTCCACAGTAAAAACTGCTTAAAATTTGGATTTCGTTAGAGTAGTAGCTCTACTATAATGGGACAGTGTCCAATTTAACGCACCCTCTGAGGCAGCTGAGAACCAGCGCCGCGAAATGGGCAGAAAATACATTAGGCGGATTATTGTAAATTGTGTAAAGTGACAAGTTTAAAGCTTCATAAAAAAATAATTCCACAGTAAAAACTGCTTAAAATTTGGATTTCGTTAGAGTAGTAGCTCTACTATAATGGGACTGTCATAGATCGCACCTCTGTGGCTCCAGAGCCCGTCTACGGAGAGCCTGTTCACTCCCTATTAAGTCCTATTGTACCGAATTTTGGTTGTAGTTCCACCAGAGTTCCACTGGGGGCGATCACCCCCGAGTGCAAAATGAATGGGAGTCTATGGGGCTAGACGGCTAAATTTGTCCCTTTCAGCCGATTGCCGTTGAGAAATCTCAGATTTGATTGTAGGTTTGGCAAGTTCAACATGGGTTATAGGTCGAAAATTGAATGAACGAGTACTTATGTCCTTTCGATTTCTTACAGGTTGAGTTGTTGTTGTCCATAACACGCTAGCATTCTGCTAATGAACGCTGATTGGTCAGTGAAGGACTGGTTACGACCAGAGATACCGCTTGAAGGCATCATGGCATCCGAAGCGGGAACAGAATGTATTCTAGCAGAAACTCTTCTAGCACGTGTGTTTACCTGTGTCAGCTGTGCTGGCGATGCCTCGGGAGAAAATAAAGTGCAGAGCGCGAAAGCACCACAGTGACTGAAGGATTGCCGTAAAGCAGTATCTCTGGTCGTACGATGTGTATGACGTCATTGACATTTTGAAAGACTTTTTAAAGCAAATAAGTGACTCTAAAAAATCTAACACCCAGCAATGTGTAATTTCTTTGCATCTCCTTTCGAATACAACATTCAAATTACTAGACAAAAAATTATATCTTGAGAAAAGTGGATTTTGTGGGGTATAGCTCCATAGACCTCCATTCATTCTGCACTCGTCCTGTGAGCGCCCTCATATGGAATCAGAGTGGAACTGCAACCAGTCAGAAGCCGGAAGTGTAGCGAGAGTGTGGCTCTCTCCGCTCATCAAAGAACTCCTTCACCAGAGTATTGAACTTCATTTCCCATAAGCCCCGTACCTAGGTCTAATCACCTACACAGGTGTTCCCACTTCCCCTCTCTATAAAAACTGCCTTCTGACTCTAACTCATCGCGAAGTCTTGTTTTGCCCCGGCTAACATTACCCAGCGTTTATTCTATGTTATTGATTCCCCGTGTTCTGACCTGTGACTGTTTACGGATTCCCGTTTCTTCGTCTGCTGCCTGCCCTGACCTTTTGCCTGTCATCGTTTGTGATTCTGAACATTGCTGCCTGCCCTGACCTCTGCCTGGTCTCGTTTACGATCTTGGATTTCCTTTTACATTGTCGACGCTGTTTACTGATTACTGCCTGTTTGATTCTTCTTATTATTAAACATACTGCAAATGGATCCGAACGTCTCTGACTCTGCATCACAGGGAAAGTGTCCAATTTAACGCACCCTCTGAGGCGGAGAGAAACAGCGCCGCGAAATGGGCAGAAAATACATTAGGCGGATTATTGTACATTGTGTAAAGTGCCAAGTTTAAAGCTTCATACAAAAATAATTCCACAGTAAAAACTGCTTAAAATTTGCATATCGTTATAGTAGTAGCTCTACTTTAATGGGACAGTGTCCAATTTAACGCACCCTCTGAGGCGGCTGAGAAACAGCGCCGCGAAATGGGCAGAAAATACATTAGGCGGATTATTGCACATTGTGTAAAGTGGCAAGTTTAAAGCTTCATAAAAAAATAATTCCACAGTAAAAACTGCTTAAAATTTGGGTTTCGTTAGAGTAGTACCTCTTCTATAATGGGATCACGTCCAATTTAACTCACCCTCTGAGGCAGCTGAGAACAGCGCCGCAAAATGGGCAGAAAATACATTAGGCGGATAATTGTACATTGTGTAAAGTGCCGAGTTAAAAAATTCATACAAAAATAATTATACAGTAAAAACTTCTGAAAATTTGGATTTCGTTATAGTAGTAGCACTACTATAATAGGATATGTCCAATTTAACGCACCCTATGAGGTTGCCGAGAAACAGCGCTGCTTATTGTGCAGAAAATGCAATAGGCGGATTATTTTACATTGTGAAATGAGTCAAGTTCAAAAATTCATACAAAAATAATTATACAGTAAAAAAAATGCTTAACATTTGGATTTCGTTAGAGTAGTAGCTCTACTAACTTCACAATGCTACAGTCAAAATGTCTAAATTTGTTTATGTGACAGTCAAGCACAATGGGTATAAGGCCCCAGTGCAACTTTTAACGCACCCTCAAAGGCAGCTGAGATATAGATCCCCCAATGGGTAATGGGTAATTTTGGCCCATTTCATGGGTCCATAATTTCAAAATTCTACAGTATAAATATCTGAAATTGTGCATGATTATATTCAAGCACAGATGCAGGATAAAGCATCAGTGAAACACCCCCAAGTGGGCCAACAATGTGATAACTCTTCTGTATTGTCAGATTGGGTCCATAACTTTAAAATGTACAGTAACAATGCAATGGCTCTTTCAAGTCAATTCAATTTAATTCATACATGCATTCATTTGCATAAAATTTTTCACAATACATATTTCAAAGCAGCTTTACAGAAAATGCAGATTTCTGTTACAAAACCACAGTAGGATTTTATGAGATATCAGAAAGTACAGTTATTAGAACAAATTAGTATTTACAAACGCATGCATTTTAAGCAACATTAATGTGCAGTTTAAAGCCATGATAAAATGATAATTTATTTATAATCATCCATGTTTGATGTCTGGATGTGTCAGTCTTCATAAGGGGGCTGGATCCAAGCTGGAGCATAATCTCTGGATACTTTGTGACATTTTCATTTGTAATAATAATAAAAAAATAAAAAAATAAAGTATTTTTAAATACATTCAAATTATGTTATTTGCAATAATTAAAGATTGATGTATAGGCCTCATTATATTTTTTACAGTCATTTTATGTTATTATTATTTGTTATTTACCTTTCAAAATAGTGTATTATTCTTTTCTGAAAATAGATAGGCCAACAATATAAACAGGGTCCCTAAAAGGTGTAAATAAGAGAAAAACCACATGGTCCCTAAATTGACATGTATACATTTATTAAAGAATACTGTAGCCTAATTATGTGCCTTTATATTTTTACAGTCATTTTTCGCTGATATATCAGTGTTATTTGCATTTAAAACAAATATTATTCTTTTATTCTGAAAACAGACACAAAAGTAACACAATTCTGTTAAAAAACGCGAAAAAGAGAAAAACCGCACTAAGCCTCAACTACGTTGAGCGTCAATAAGAAGCCAGCAAACGCGGAAGTTCGCGTCATTTAAGGTGGAATGGATTGCGTCAATAAGAAGCTGCGAATAAGAAGCTGGATTCAGCGTCGTTATTATAAAAATACCTGACATGGCTCGAAGAACACAGGTAAATCAAATATCATTGCAATCATGTTTATTGTCTTCAAAACATCTTTATCTGCATGTTACAGCGATCTCTGTTAGCTTTGTTTATGTCAGTGACGTCCTGGAATGTCACATGGTTATGGTTCTTCTTCGTGTGCAGTTGAGTTGTGCACCATATATGGAAAAATCTGTGCAAATGGCGTCCTCAGGCTGCTGTATGGATTGAAAACACAGTACATCAGAGATATCCAGCGCTCTTTATGATTACATCGACGCATTTGGCTATAAATTCAATAAATATTATTCCTGTCTATAGAAATATGATGTAAACCTATGAGAATCTATCAATATTTCTCCAAATCTGCACATTTTTGAGCCAAAAGCCCTGAGGAAGGTTGTTTTGTCAAGCGCTGTCATGACGACAGCACGGGAGTTTTTTTCTGAATGGACGCGGCTGATGCTCATCGACTCATTTTTTCATTACATAAATCCTGACACAAATTAAGACATAACTGTCACTATAAGTTTCTCAGAATACAATAGTGGTCAAATACTGAAACGTGAGACTTGTAACGTTATATTTTTAATGATGTATTATAGTTTGTCAGAATACAATAGTGGTCAAATACTGAAACGTGAGACTTGTAACGTTATATTTTTAATGATGTATTATAGTTTGTCAAGGTAATAACTTTAAATCTGATAGTAACTTGAACTATTAAAAAAAAACGCTTCAGTGCGTCCTCGCTCTGGCTGAACGCTAACAGGTTTTAAAGCACACTTTTATTGGAAGTGTAAGTGAGTGGAGTTCACCTTTATTCATTTCTGTGGGTGGGAAAATCACAATGCTGTAGCAGCAAAACTATTCACAAAAAGAAGACATCAAAAATGTTTTGTATGCATGCCTGGAAAATGTAAACTTGACCAGAAATAGACATCCTCTTAGAAATAATGGGTTTGGCTATTATAGTAATAAATAAAAAAATGCAAATCTGTGATTTACAGTGAGTTTAGACCAGCTAAGAGTGTTTTAGTTGATTTAACAACGACCCTTAGCTGTTCAAAATTCACTGTAAACCATGGCTTCTTGGGGCTTATTGCTTATAACAATGAATTGCTTATTACACCATTAAGGTCCTTTATAGCACAGTTCAAAACATAATTCTTAATGGGGGGAAAAAAGAGTTGCAAAAATAGTTCTGCTATTACTAGCCAAGGGACCCTAATCGGTTACTGTTTAAAAACTATTTTTCTTAAGAATGAACAGACTAATGGCTATGTTGACTAGTAATAGATGCATGTGTGTATTCCTATGGCAGAGGCTAGTTGTCACAAAGGCTATGCACCTTTTTACTAATGAGCCTACTACTTTTTAGATTATGGGAGGCACTTATGGATTGGAGAAGTTCCACTCAAAAACACTGAAACAAATAATTTTTGGAAATCATAAGGTTGTGCTACAAATAATCCTTATCTGTCAGTTGAGGATGACATGGTACAACAACAATATCCATGGCAAGAGCTCTTTTATCTTTTTTAAAATTTTGTATTCCACTGTAACAGTATGAAAAAAGACAACATATACTGCGCATTTGTGGTCTGCTCCCCCGATTTATTAAATATGCATATGAATAATTCACTGAAATGCACTAAGAACCTCTTGTTTTTCTCCACAAATCTCCTTCCAGGTTTGTTTTCACAGATGCATTAAAATGTAATGTATTGAAAATTATTATAATACACAAAAATATTGATTTTTATGAGAAGGGTTTACTGGAATGCTTCTAAAGCAGAAAAACACAATATTTATTGTTTGTCAAATTTACGTAAATCACTGAAATATTATCACTTAATGAAAAAAAATTTATTAAGGCAACATATGTTACACAATACAGAGATGACTAAAGTTAAATATTTTACATTTACTTTTAATGTTCGATGGTTGAAGGGTGATTTCAATAATATCATCTCATTGTACCCAGTTTTTGAAAATGGATATTATTGCATTCACAGAGCAAACCTTTTGCTGATTGTTTACAGATGAATAGAAGTTACTCCCATAATTTGAGCAGAGTCATGGGACAGAGGAAAAAGGTGGATACATTCTTGAACAAGCCCCACTGCATAAAAGCTTTATGTCTAGCAATGTTATCTATGTTGGTTTCCAACACCTTTTTGCCACATTTAAGCATCTCTTTATTAATTTTTTTTTGTATCAGTCATTGAATAAACTTGCCTAAAGGCCAGGCAAATTAGGTACATTTTTCACTGACCTGAAAAGTTGACCAGAAAACTCATAATCACACATAAACACACAAACTGTTCTCATTTGTTTCTGTTGTACTGTACGTGTTTTAATTGTATAATAATCACTTAGCAATTACCCTTCAAAACCTAACGAAACCTACCAATTCACAAAATTAACGGAATGCATAGCTGATATAAAAAATTGGATGACTAGTAATTTCCTACTACTAAATTTAGAAAAAACTGAGATTCTAATTATTGGACAAAAAACTTCCACACGGAATAACCTAGAGTACTGTCTAACACTTGATGGCTGCTCTGTCGGTTAGGAACCTGGGTGTGCTCTTTGATACCAATCTTTCATTTGAAAGTCATGTGTCTAGTATCTGTAAAACCTCTTTCTTCCATCTTAAAAATATATCTAAATTACGTCATATGCTCTCAATGAATAATGCAGAACAATTCTTGCGTTCATGACCTCAAGATTATTGTAATGCTCTACTGGGTGGTTGCCCTGCACACTTAATAAACAAACTACAGCTGGTCCAAAACGCAGCAGCTCGAGTTCTTACCAGAACCAGGAAGTATGACCATATTAGCCCCGTTCTGTCAACAGTCAACACTGTATTGGCTGCCTATTAAACATCGTATCAATTTTAAAATGTTGCTGATTACTTTACAAAGCACTAAATGGTTTAGCTCCGCAGTACTTGAGCGAGCTCTTAACGCATTATAGTCCTTCACGTCTATTGCGATCTCAAAATACAGTTAATAATACTTAGAATATCAAAATCGACTGCTGGCGGTAGATCCTTTTCCTATTTAGCACCAAAACTTTGGAACAGTCTTCCTAACATTGTCCGGGAAGCAGACACACTCTGTCAGTTCAAATATAGACTAAAAAAACATCTCTTCGGCCTAGCATACACATAACACATTATAGACTTCTATAATTAGGCTGCATAGTTTAGAACAGCCGGGACCGGGAACACTTCCCGTAATCCTGATGTACTTGGTACATCATAAGAAGGATGGCGTCTACGCTAATATTAGTCTCTCTGTCTATCCCGAGGTTTACCGCTGTCCACCGGAACCAGGCCGTATCCAGATCTGATGAAGGACCAGCGCCAGGACACGACGACCCCGCTGACCTGAAGTGTCAACCAGTCTCTCCTCCTCTCCACTCCGACTTCACCCAACCGGAAATGGATTCATTCTCTGATTCATTCTGAACTTTTGACCTGTAATGCTCCTGAATCATAATCATACACTGTTTACTCATTGGCCAGAGGAGAACTGGCCCCCGACTGAGCCTGGGTTCTCCCAAGGTTTTTTCTCCATTCTGTCAACTGATGGAGTTTTGGTTCCTTGCCGCTGTTGCCTTACCTTCTGGCTTGCTTAGTTGGGGACATTTAATATTCAACAATATTATAGATCTGCCTTAAAGGTGGACGATGATGAAATTGTTTTTTTTTGTATTATTTTCATGTTATCACTGTGAAGCTGCTTTGATACAATCTGTATTGTAAAAAGCGCTATATAAATAAAGGTGACTTGACTTGACTTGACTTATACAAATCAATAACTAAAAAATTTTCAAGTCCAAAAAAATGGCTCATATTTAAAACTTTTCAAAATAAATAAAACAATATACCCCATAAACTTGCAATGAAGGAGGGGCCCGAGCCAGATCTAATGAATCTCATAGAGAGACTTTGGTGTGGGCTCATTTGACTTGGGCCAGTACTTAATCACTTAGCAATTACCCAGCACACTCTAGCAACAGCATAGCAATATGCTAACAACCACTGAAAACACCTTAGCAACTGGATAGTAACACTATTGCAAGCACCCAGAACAAGTTTGTATGGGCATGCACCATTGTATGTTACTTTTTCCATTTTTGAGTTTTTACTAAATGTATTTCCAAAATTAACTTACTTGCTTATTGCTAGAACATTTTCTAAATAATAAACATTAATTAAAATTAACTGTATTTTTTCCTGGGCAATAATGATGTTTGTATGCAATGTTATGTTTCTATAAAAAACTATATAATAATAATATATCAGAACATGATTTACACACAGCAAATATTGTGAGTTCTAAAAATACATTTTACAAATTAAAGAAAAGTGAATTAAGTGTTTTAATATATGTTTCAATATATTTACTGCCAATTAGTAGTCAAAAAAATATGTTTTACCATCATGCATTCAATACTAATTGGCTTTGAGTAATAAATTACATTTGTCATTCCATGCAACAGTCGGATGTTATTGAAGAAATTAAATATGCTATGCTTTAAGGTCTTTACCGCATTCAAAGCCATTTCGGCTTAATGTTTCAGAACTTGGCCTATTTGCACGTTCCTGCAAATGTTGCCAAATGCCAACCGTGATGACTGCCATGTTGTGCCCTGCAGCTCAGTCTTGTCCGAGCCAAACAGTCTACATAAGCATGTACTAATATATACACTTGCTCTCTTGGCCATTTCTCTTACAGGACGTGTTATATATGCCTGTGTGATGTAAGTGGCTCAAAAGGAATTCAGAGGGTGGGGTCAATCCTCGTGCAATTATGGGAAATAATAGAAAAATATAAGGGAAAACATAGTACGTTTAAAAATGTAACGCTATTCTGAATGTTTTCAATGTCAGTAATGTTTACAACCCTGCCTGAAACTAAATTAAAATGTAGTCAAAAAGAGGAGAAATATGTGAGACATTTTCAAGGTATGGTAGAGGCAAGCTAATTTTGTAAGGGACTGTAGTTGGAATGACCAGTACATGTGTTTGTAAAGTACATTCAGGCCTGAATTGCAATGCCCTCAGAGTGAATGAACTGTATGCCAGTACTGTCAGTAACATGCCAAAACGTATTAGAGAAGTATATCCAGTCAGGCAGCTTGGCTTCATAGACTCTTTAACATTCAAAACACATTAAGATGAGAGGTTGACAACTTCACACCTGCTGTGTTTTTAACTGTTTTGGAATAGCTCTCATTGTACAAATAGTCTGAGTTCAGCAGCTCATCAAGACTTTACAGCAATAATTGTTAGCCACAAATAGCCAACAACTATAAAGCTTCTCATCACTCACACCCTAAATACCTTCAGGGGATATAGTGTTTAGCTCAGAAATAAACAGATAAAGCAGAACATGATTTACACACAGCAAATATTGTGTTTTGAGTTCTAAAAACTAAATTTTACAAATTAAAGAAAAGTGCATTAAATGTTTTAACACGTTGAATGTTAAAACTCATGGAATTTTACTTTGTTATCATTTCTAACTTTTTTAATCAAAGTTAACATTTTAAATGATCCACAAACTGAATAATTCAGCTGCATAAGGTTGCAATAGAAAAAAATAATCTACATTTTCTTTAAGACTTAAATGTTTGAATATTTTGTTTATCATGTTTAAAAGGAAAAATGTTTAATATATTTTTATCAAGACAGTCATCAAGACATCCAAAGTTTGCTTTTATTGGTCGTGTTCCATACAAGGTCCTGAATTATGATACATGGGTGCAGTGACCCCAATCAAACGACTCCTGTCCTGACACGTGAAAAGCGTCTGAACCGGACACCCACATTCCTCTATCTGGTTTCCGCTGTCAAAGCTGCATTTATTTCTGACCATGCCAACTGCTAACATGGACCATAAGGAGTTCGAACAAACAGCTGCAAGCTTAGATCAGCAGCAACTAATTACCTGGCATCATTTAGATAACTGCAGTCCAGAGCTTTGTATATTTGTATATTATTATTAAATAATTTATTTAAAATAAATTATTATAGCAACACGTGTTATGACAAAGTAGATCTGAGGCCCTTCACAAATTCACTTTCTTGATAACCAACCTAAAGATAACGTAAAGTTTAATGTAATGGTAGCTTCAGTTTGGTGTATTGAATTAATCAGTTTAAAGATTACTCTTCTTTTCATAGTTTCTAAACTGCTGAATTTTGAATGCAACTTTTATTTGTTCACTTTAACATGAAAATGTTAAAGAAGGTTTAAGGTGGACCCAAAGGGGGAAAAAAAAACAGTCATCCTGTTGACTGATACATTTAGACCACATTTTAGAATGACAGACAAAAAAATTGAAGTATGGCTATTATGCAGTGGATTAAAATCACAAAACTAGATTATTTTAAGTAATGGGTCCTTAATGGGTGCATTTTCTTCACTCTTGTCCAATTAATTATTTAATTATTTCTTAAATTAATTTTTATATTTGTAATAAGTCATTTAGACTTATTACAAATATAAAATTAATTTAAGAAATAATTCAAGCACTGAAGTATACATCTTTAGATCAAAGGGTCAGATTACATGCAGTGTATCACAACTTTTGGCTGGAACTGTAAAAGAGAATCAAATATAACCTTTTTTTATTTAGAAATATTAGCGTGCTCCCTCATGTGGTTAAGTAGTGTAACTGGATGGTGAATGTTACTCACTAGCAACCATTTATAATGGGAAGACAGACAAAGTAGTATTCTGCCAAGGGGTGTAATGGGAGCTTATAATAGCAACATTCTCTATCCAAATATCAGCAGGTTGTTTGTCTCATTGGAAACAATTACTACGCGGAATTGTAATAAAGGGATACTTCACCGATTAGCATTAATGGGATACTTCACCGCTGGAAAGATGAATGTGCATTTTTGGGTCATGTATGTTGTAGAAATGTTTAATTATTTTAGAAGTTGGTGCCTTCTAGACTGAGAAAACCCAGAAAATTTATTTTTGGCTCCCAGAATGCACTTGCTTCGCTGCCCTACGAGGCCACGCCTACCAGTTACAGAGCACAGTATTGAAACAATTGACCCTTCGCAGGGAGCTTGATTGACAGATGATCTGACCAATCGTACTTCGCCATCTGCCATTTTGTCCGACAAAGCAGTCAGGAGAATTAGTAGATTAACCTGAGATTAACATGGGAGGATTTGAACTTGAAAAACGGAGTGTACTGACAACATTCCTTCTTATGTTCATTCATGTTTATTTGATGGTATAAATGAACTAGAAGGAAGAGATGATCGGTTCACAAGCAGCTTTAACTGATGCTCTAGTCTACAGCGATCTGTCAGACACATTAAAAAGCCACAAAACGGTATTTATTGTTTACATTTCTTTTTTTTTTAATTACCAAATTTGAGAAGTGAGACTTTGTTTAATATGTTTAATATCAAAAGTAACCAAAAAGTAACCTGGTCTGTCCTGTCTGTCAGCGCGTTGTCAGTGTCCTCTCTGCTCCGCGATGTATTTTTCACTGCGTGAGAACATGGGAGGCGTAGGAGCGGCGTAGCTTGTCGGACATAGCGACAGTAACTAAGGGTGGCGGGTCTTTGTGAACGGTCAATTGATACGAAATAGGCTACTAGTTGACGAAACTTTTTAAAAAGACGCCGTTTTATCTTAAATCTCCGTGACGAGTCTGCCCGGGCTCTTCCTCCTGACCGCCGAGCAGGTCTCGCTCCTCTGCTGCAGCGGGCTCTGCAGCAGAGGTTCCTCGCTGTGTTGCAGCTCGTGCGGGTGGTCATGAGCATCGGATTTACACGCCGGATTTCGGGATGTCCGGGATTCGGCTTTTGGTTTCTGCGGTCGCCTTTCATTATGTTTACATGCACGCCTTTTGATTCAATCGGACTGAATTAATTCGGTGAATCTGAATGTAGTGTTTACATGAACGCTACATGTGCGTTTTAGCATTGTGAAGCAGAATGCATGACATGCAAAGCTGGCACGTACGTGTCAGGGTCAAATAATGTAATAATATAAGCGTAGTGAATGGCGACTTTGGAAAGGAGCCGAGTCCCGGACATTTTGTGCGATCTTGAGGTCTGGTCTGGTGCGCGGGTCCGGTGCTTGTGGCTGCCTGTGTGGGCCGCAGTGCAGCGGGAAGCAGTTGGGATGGTGGGTGAGTGGGAGGCGGCCGGAGGAGCAAGACTTGCTTGGCAGTAGCGAGGAAGAGCCCGGGCAGTACCGGCCGGACATGTCCGGGAAAACAGGACATGTCTTGTTTGTACATTCTGTGAGTGAAATCCCACCCACTATAGGCAGGTTGAAAACATGTGGAACTAGCTCCTTCTACTGAATGTAGTTTTTAGCCTCTGGACAGGAAATACTCAGATGACGCAAAATTACGGTTTTTCATCATAGGAAGATTTTTTCTAGACAAAAAATATCTTGTCTCAGGGGGACATGAGGCAGGGAAGCATGGTAATTTGAAAATACTACAGGTTTTCTACTAATACAAAGCTTAATGCTAATCTGTGAAGTATCCCTTTAAGCTTTGTAGAAACCCAGTAGTATTTCCGAATGACAAAAATCTTAATTTTGCATCATCTGAGAATTTTTTGGCCAGAGGCTAAAAACTACAGCCAGAAGTAAGAGCTAGTTCTGCATGTTTTCAACCCGCCCAGAAGGTGGGATCTCACTCACAGTCACAGAATATACAAATAGTGTCAGACAATTTTTTAAGCTAAGCTAACAGGCTCTGTGGAGAAAGCTGAGTAGTAGGGGTGACCATACGTATTCTTTTTCCCAGAAATGTCCGGCCGTGACCTCGAGACCGCCCAAAATGTCCGGGACTCGGCCCCCGCTGTCCACAGTCGCCATTCACCATGCCTGCATGCACACCTTTTGTTTCATTCGGACTGAATTCATTCCGATTGGTGAATCTGAATGTAGTGTTTACATGAACGCTAAACAAGTGATCGTTTGATGTGCGTTTTAGCATTGCTAAGAAAATTCCTGTTTTCGTCTCGGTCGGGATCCATGTGAAGCAGAATGCATGACCTGCAAAGCTGGCACGTACGTGTTGGTCTCAAATAATAATGTAAACATAATGAATGGCGACTGCAGAAACAAAAGCCAAATCCCGGACACCCAGGGCGATCCCGAAATCACGGCCGGACACGTCCGATGCTCGTGGCTACCTGTACGAGCCGCAATACAATGAGGAACAGTTGCTGATGATGGAGGAACAAGAGGAGGCCGGAGCAGCTGCTGCAGCAGAGGAGGAAGAGCCCGGGCAGACTCAAGCTGGGCCAGACTAACTTGTCATGGAGACTCACGATAAAACGGTGTCTTTTCAGTTTCGAATCAACTAGTAGCCCATTTGCACCAATTCTTCCGATACTGCCCTCCATAACCGGAAGGAATGGCTTGGGAGTGGCTTCGTAGGGCAGCAAAGCAAGTGCCTTCTGGGAGTTGTTGTCTTTCATCTACATGAGCCAAAAAATAAATTTTCTGGCTTTTCTCAGTCTAGAAAGCACCAACTTCTAAAATAATTTCACATTTCTAATATTTAAATAACCCAATTTAAATACACATTCATCTTTCCAGCAGTGAAGTATCCCTTTAAATCCTATAATCAAATATAACACCCTTCCCTCCCATTTTTAAGGTGATACAATATTGATTTGGATTTGAGCAGTGTAACAGGAAATATACAATACACTTCTAACTACATGTATTTGTTAATAATACTGTAGCGCTTACTCTCTGGCTATTAACTAGTAGAAGAATAAACCCCTTGTTATATGCCAATCTATGGACCAGCGTTTCAGAAGAAATAGATTCGCTTAGTTGATAAACAAATAAAATAAAATAAAAATATGGATATGCATTTCTTTTTTCAACCAGAATGTAACTTCCCAAATCTTACTATGGTTTCCTTTGTTTCTTTAGGTCTCCATTTTTTTCCTTTGGGTTTCAACAAAGTAAACCCCAAATAAACAATATGCAACCCAATTTAACAACAAATATTTTTCAATTGAATTGAATCAGAATGTTCAGTCTTTGTGAAGAGATTTCTTTGAAAAGTCTGTAAAAAAAGGTCCTTTATCTGTTGATGATGAAAAAGGTCTCCATCCGAGAAAAGAAAAAAAAAGATGAGGAAAATAATTATTTTTCCTACCATTCACAGTTCAATTCAGTGCAAATACTTGATTTCCTCAACTGAAAGATCCAAGAACTACAGCTAGTCAATAGAAGTTGTTAGAAGAAGCAGTTGAACAGCAAGAGAAGACATCTGTGTGTGAGTGTTTACTTTTCTCAGTCGATTTTAGCGCGGTTCTTTGTTGCTAGGAAACTTTGTGTTTGTTTGCTGTGTTTTACTCTGGTAAAACGCACGCACACGTGGCATTTGTTTGTGTCGTGACTTTTGAGTTTCGCGTGGCTAAACAGTGGGCGTGGCCATAAGCCAGTTAAGCATTTAAAAACAGCTAGTCAATAGAAGTTGTTAGAAGAAGCAGTTGAACAGCAAGAGAAGACATCTGTGTGTGAGTGTTTACTTTTCTCAGTCGATTTTAGCGCGGTTCTTTGTTGCTAGGAAACTTTGTGTTTGTTTGCTGTGTTTTACTCTGGTAAAACGCACGCACACGTGGCATTTGTTTGTGTCGTGACTTTTGAGTTTCGCGTGGCTAAACAGTGGGCGTGGCCATAAGCCAGTTAAGCATTTAAAAACAGCTAGTCAATAGAAGTTGTTAGAAGAAGCAGTTGAACAGCAAGAGAAGACATCTGTGTGTGAGTGTTTACTTTTCTCAGTCGATTTTAGCGCGGTTCTTTGTTGCTAGGAAACTTTGTGTTTGTTTGCTGTGTTTTACTCTGGTAAAACGCACGCACACGTGGCATTTGTTTGTGTCGTGACTTTTGAGTTTCGCGTGGCTAAACAGTGGGCGTGGCCATAAGCCAGTTAAGCATTTAAAAACAGCTAGTCAATAGAAGTTGTTAGAAGAAGCAGTTGAACAGCAAGAGAAGACATCTGTGTGTGAGTGTTTACTTTTCTCAGTCGATTTTAGCGCGGTTCTTTGTTGCTAGGAAACTTTGTGTTTGTTTACTGTGTTTTACTCTGGTAAAACGCACGCACACGTGGCATTTGTTTGTGTCGTGACTTTTGAGTTTCGCGTGGCTAAACAGTGGGCGTGGCCATAAGCCAGTTAAGCATTTAAAAACAGCTAGTCAATAGAAGTTGTTAGAAGAAGCAGTTGAACAGCAAGAGAAGACATCTGTGTGTGAGTGTTTACTTTTCTCAGTCGATTTTAGCGCGGTTCTTTGTTGCTAGGAAACTTTGTGTTTGTTTGTTGTGTTTTACTCTGGTAAAACGCACGCACACGTGGCATTTGTTTGTGTCGTGACTTTTGAGTTTCGCGTGGCTAAACAGTGGGCGTGGCCATAAGCCAGTTAAGCATTTAAAAACAGCTAGTCAATAGAAGTTGTTAGAAGAAGCAGTTGAACAGCAAGAGAAGACATCTGTGTGTGAGTGTTTACTTTTCTCAGTCGATTTTAGCGCGGTTCTTTGTTGCTAGGAAACTTTGTGTTTGTTTGCTGTGTTTTACTCTGGTAAAACGCACGCACACGTGGCATTTGTTTGTGTCGTGACTTTTGAGTTTCGCGTGGCTAAACAGTGGGCGTGGCCATAAGCCAGTTAAGCATTTAAAAACAGCTAGTCAATAGAAGTTGTTAGAAGAAGCAGTTGAACAGCAAGAGAAGACATCTGTGTGTGAGTGTTTACTTTTCTCAGTCGATTTTAGCGCGGTTCTTTGTTGCTAGGAAACTTTGTGTTTGTTTGCTGTGTTTTACTCTGGTAAAACGCACGCACACGTGGCATTTGTTTGTGTAGCCTGTGGGCCTGGTTAGGATTGGGTCCCTTCGGTTTACTCTCGTTCTCTTTCATTTTTATGTTTAATCACGTCACTAATTGGTGGGTGGAGCGGGTATTTAGTAAACCGTCAAACGCGATTGAGGTAGGCTTATAAACACCTGGTGTCCTTAGACTGGGATGGTGTAAATGTACTGCTGGCTCTGGTGTGGTGAATCAGTGATCCAGATGCTGTTTGAGTGTTGAGGTATGTTGAAAAGCGTTTCTCTTGTCTGTCGTTCTTCACTGTGGGTTAGGTTGCCAAGTGAATGTTTGTTTTAATAGTGCGTGAAGGAGCCGACGCTGATTGAGCCGCAGCGCACTATTGTTTTCCTGGTTGACCATGTATGGGCGAACGAATCACAGCCAAGTAGTGCCAAACTACATCCGCGGATAATTAGCGTCAGCTGGAGACTGTGACCGCAGTGGGATGTTTATATTCAACTTCGTGTTCCCCCCTTTCACTGTGAATGCTACGACAGGTATGTCTTGAATAATGTTCTGCCCGTATTTATTTCCCCTTGGTGTTCTAACTAGTGTGTGTGTATTTTATGAGTGTTTTTGCTTTGTATTTTTGGTATCCAAAGACGTACACCTTGATATTGACCACCTTTTTATATGGCCATTTTATCCTGGAATATGTGACTGCATTCAAAACGTGATTTGTATTGACTGAAGTATGATCAAACAAATATTCTTAATGATGTGGTTATTGTGTTTTCAGACCTGTGCAGTTGCACTTGAGTTGCTAGCTGCTGTTCTCCATACTGTGTGATTGTGGATGCTGCTCATAGTATAGTTTATTTTATTATTAGTTTTTTTTTCTTTTCTCCCTTTTGTTGGTTGTTTGTTTTCCTCTAGCCTGTTGGCTGTAGCGGTTACTGTGTGATCGTATGAGTTGTACGTCACAGGCTAGAGTGGATTTATTTATTATTATTTTCTTTAGGCCCAATTCCCCTTTTTGTTTGTAACCAGCCTCTGTGTTATTGGAGCCAGCGTAGCTTCACTGGAAAGCGAGTTTCCCTTTTTCTTTTGTTTAACGAAGAAGTTTGCAGTGCTGTGTAGTGTGAACCTTAATGTCTTTTAAACCCTATTTATTAGAGTGCTGTGAGTGTGCAGTGTATATTACTTCAAAGTGAGGTCTTTGTTCACCGGTGGTAGTGTGAACTCAGCTTCCCCTAGTGTTTTCACAACTGTTTTACTGGCTCCTGTGCGGATGGCTTGGTATTCCCTAGTTATGTTAATTTGTTTGATTTATTTATTTTTCTCTTAAACCAACCAACACCTTCAATCAATATCATTCCTCAATAAAGATTGTATTTTTATACTTTTCTACGAACCTGTGTTTGTACATTTTATTGGGGTCGAGTTCCCCTTGCTCTGACACTTGCACTAATCAGTTTAGCTCAAGGGGTGGCGTAGTCAGTTGTACAATTAGGGGTGCCACAAATTGGCGTAGTCGGCAGGGTTTCTTCTTTCTTTTTTTTTCTTTGAAGTGTTGGTTGGCTACATTGAGCAGCATCGTGTGTGTGTGTGTGTGTGTGTGTGTGGGTGTGGAGAACAGCGGCTGGCAGTATGGACTCGGGCGACGCCGGTGAAGGATTTGATGCGGCGCTGCAGCAACTGCGGGACCGTGTGACACAGCTCCAAGCTGAAAATGAGAGACTGTCAGGTGCACAAGGAAACGATGCTGGCGGGAGTGGTCCCCTGCCAGTACGAAGAGAGCAGGCAGTATATCTGCCTAGAGAGAGACGGTGCTCTAAATTCTCCGGCTCTGTAACAGCTGGGTCACTTTCTATTGAAGAGTGGAGTGAAGAAGCACAAAGTTGCATTAGGTCGAGGTACATGTCTGATTTGGAAAAGGCAATGTTTTTGTATGACCATTTAGAGGGCGAAGCCCGGAGTGAGATTAAATATCGACCTGTAGTTGTAAGAGAAAATCCTACAGAAATCATTTCAGTGTTAAAAGAGGTATATGGATGTTCTAAGTCATATGTATATTGGCAACAGCGTTTCTTTGACAGAAAACAAAGAGAAAATGAGTCCTTATTTGAGTTTTCCCATGCATTAATGGAGCTTATGGAAAAGGTGAAACAGTCTAAGGGAGATTCAATTTCTGATCCAGACATAGTGTTAAGAGACCAATTTTGTGAGAATGTGAGAGATCATATGTTACGAAGGGAACTTAAAAGACTGGTTCGGGCTAATGGGTGTTTTTCTCTCTTGGATGTAAGACGGGAGGCCACTAGGTGGGTGGAGGAGGGACAGACAGGTCGTGACCGGAGTCACCGCGTACCGGGGCGCAGTAGTGAAACCTCTTATATGTCTCAGTGTGACTCCACGGTTGCTCAACCTTCTGAGATGGCGGAGTTAAAGGAAATGGTTTTAAAGCAACAAGCCCAACTAGATATGCTGGTCCAACACTTGGGACAGTCTATTGGTAAACCTCATGCCCCTCTGTTAAATAGGGAAGCCCGTTTTAAACGTGCTCCTAATGGTCAGCCTATCTGTATTAGATGTGATCGACCTGGGCATATAGCCCGGTATTGTCAGTCTGCTCCTGCTAGCAATAGTAGATCTACCTCTCACACGTTATCAGATTCCACCAGTCAGTCATTGCCCCTTGTAAGTAATTCTAATAGCCAGCTGGGAAACTAGAACCCCCCAGTGTACAGAGCCGCACACTGGGAGGGATGGGTTCTGGCTCTGCATGTCCGTCCTTTTTTGGACAGTTAGTGGGTAAATGCCCGGTGTTGAGTGTGGTTATGGGAGGTGTGACAGTCCCTTGTTTAATTGACACTGGATCAATGGTTACAACTGTAACTGAGAGTTTCTTTAGTAAGCATTTTAGTCATTTGCAGAGGAAAGATTGCAAGTGGTTAGGCCTTAAGGCAGCTAACGGGCTAGACACACCTTACACTGGCTATATTGAATTGGATGTGGTCGTTTTAGGACAGCGTATTCCGGGGAGGGGGATATTGATTGTCAGGGACCCACCGAATGTGACCCTCCAAGACCGTAAGGTGGCTACCCCCGGCATATTGGGTATGAATGTACTTTCAGAGTGCTATAGGGTTCTCTTTGAGCAGCATGGTTCACAGCTCTTCCACTTCCCTCCGGTTAAGTCGGCGGCCCCAGCAGCTCAACGGGCCCTGCGACATTGTGCGAAGATCCAGACCCTCGTCAACGCCCCCAAGCGTTCAAGGTTAAAGTCCAGGGGAAGTCTCCGATCTGCCTTGGGGCTGGTGCCCTGACTATGGTTCCAGTTACATGCCCTCAGCTGGAGACCGCTGAGTTCTTGCTTGAGCCGTTAGGTTTTGAAGATGGACAATTGCCCGAAGGTCTTCTGGTGTCTCCCACCCTGGTTTCTGCCAAAAAGGGCCTTTTGTATGCCCCCATAGTTAATGTTGGGTGTACTGAAGTGTGGCTGTCCCCTCGTCGTGTCGTTGGGACTGTGCAAGCAGTGGTGGCGACCTCTGCTGGAACCAAACCTGTCGCTGTTGAGCCCTCATGGGAAGAGTGTAGCGCTTATGTCTCTACCCAGGAGGCAATCACTTCCTCCAGTGTCCCTGAGTCTATCCTCCCTGACTTTGAGGGGCTGGCTCCACAGCAGGTTTTCCAAGCCAAGGCCCTCTTTGCCCAGTACGAAAGCATCTTCTCCAAGGGTGATGGAGATTTGGGATGTACTTCTCTGATTGCTCACGAGATTCCGTTAGTTGATGATGCCCCAGTCCGCCAGCCCTACCGACGAATCCCCGCCCTCTCAGTATGAGACTGTGAAGGCACACATTCAACAGCTCCTAGATAGCCAAGTTATAAGAGAAAGCAGCAGCCCGTACTCTTCCCCCATCGTCCTTGTAACAAAGAAAGATGGGAGTCTTCGTCTCTGTGTGGATTATCGGCAGTTGAACTCCAAGACCCGTCGTGACGCCTACCCTCTCCCCAGGATAGAGGAGTCCTTAGATGCCCTGTCTGGGGCAAGATGGTTTTCTACCCTTGATCTTGCAAGTGGGTATAACCAAGTCCCAATGGCAGATAAAGATAAGTCAAAGACTGCCTTTTGCACCCCGTTTGGCCTCTTTGAGTTTAATAGGATGCCATTCGGGCTCTGCAATGCTCCAGGCACCTTCCAGCGCCTTATGGAGCGCATGTTTGGAGATTGCCGTCATCAATCCGTTCTCCTGTACCTTGATGATGTGATTGTATTCTCCACTACAGTAGAACAACATCTTGAGCGGCTAGGGGAAGTGTTTGCTCGCCTTCAAAATCAGAACCTGAAAGTTAAGTTGCCCAAGTGTCAATTCTTCCAGCATCAAGTGAGTTATTTGGGGCATGTGGTTTCTGCTGAGGGGGTGGCTACTGACCCTGCGAAAATCGAGGTGGTTAAGGAGTGGCAGCGCCCGGCCCACTTGGCCGACTTGAGATCTTTTCTTGGCTTTGCAAGCTATTATCGGCGGTTCGTGGAAGGCTTCTCTAAGCTTTCAGCCCCATTACACCATCTTGTGGGGAGGCTCAGTGGACCAAGGCGGAAGGGGAAGACTCCTCCTGTTCCTTTAACAACAGCATGGGATGATGCTTGTGAGAATGCATTTCAGTCTTTGAAGGAGAGACTTACCTCTGCCCCAGTCTTGGCCTATGCTGACTTTAAAAAGCCCTTTATTGTGGAAGTAGATGCCAGCCACGGGGGTTTGGGGGCGGTTCTCTCTCAAGAGTGTGACGGGAAGGTTCGCCCCATCGCCTTTGCTAGCCGAGGGTTGAAACCCAACGAGAGAAACATGGAGAATTATAGCTCAATGAAGCTTGAACTTCTTGCAGTGAAATGGGCAGTGACAGAAAAGTATAGAGAGTACTTGCTGGGGAATCATTTTACCATTCTGACAGATAATAATCCTCTGAGCCATTTGCAGACTGCCAAGCTGGGGGCGACTGAACAGCGGTGGGCCTCTCAACTCGCATCATTCAACTTTACTATCAAGTACCGCCCAGGGAGGAACAACCAAAATGCTGATGCATTATCCCGGCAATACCTGGACCGTTTTGCTGTTGGGACAGACGTCCCATTGCTGGGAGCCCTGGATGGTATGGGCCAGCCCCTTGCCGCCGAGGGTCACTGTGGAGAAGTGGTGGCGCTACCTGGCCGTACATCTCAGGACCTAAGCCTGCTGCAAGAGACTGACCCAGTCATCGGCCCGGTGCGCAAATATCATCAAGCAGGTCGCCGTCCAAGAGCTGAGGAGCGTGAGTCGTTGTCCCGCCCCAGCAGGGCGCTGCTGCGTCAATGGGACCGCCTAGTCGAGAAGGAAGGGGTATTGTACCGCCTCATTCATTCCCCAGGTGAAGGCCTGGAGATACTCCAGCTGCTGCTTCCCCAGTGCTTGCAGGAAGAAGTCCTCCATAGTGTCCATGATAATCAGGGGCACCAGGGCACCGAGAGGACTCTCCAGCTCCTACGGGACCGGTGCTTCTGGCCGAATATGACCGGGGATACTGAACGGTGGTGCCAACGATGTCAAAGGTGTGTATTGGGGAAGGCTGTCCAGCCCAAGATTCGTGCCTACTGGGGGACACTGCAGGCTACCCAGCCAAATGAGATCCTGGCTATCGACTTCACAGTTTTGGAACCTGCAAGCGATGGTCGGGAGAATGTTTTGATCTTGACTGATATCTTTACCAAGTACTCTCAAGCATTTCCCACCAAAGATCAAAGGGCTTCCACTGTGGCCAAAGTGTTGGTCCAGCAGTGGTTCCATCGTTTCGGCCCCCCAGGCCGTATCCATTCTGACCAGGGGCGGAACTTTGAAAGCACCCTGATTAAACAACTCTGTCAGATGTATGGCATCCAGAAGAGTAGAACCACCCCTTACCACCCCCAAGGTAATGGACAGTGTGAAAGATTTAACCGTACCTTGCACGACCTGTTGCGTACCCTTCCGTCAGCCGAGAAACGACACTGGCCCCACCATTTGCCACAGCTGACTTTTGCCTACAACACGACACCCCACCAGACTACTGGGCACACTCCATATTATCTTATGTTCGGTAACCATCCAAGACTACCCGTGGATTTCTTGCTCGGGACTGGGGTAGCAGTGCAGGACGCCGGCAACTTGGAGGACTGGATCCAGAAACATCAACAGAGTATGCGGGTGACCCAGGAGCATGTCCGGCAAAGATCAGATGAGTTGATACGCCGACGAAACCAGCGGCATAATGACAATGTGAACGATCCTGGACTCGAAGAGGGGAGGCTGGTGTACCTGCGTAACCATGTGCCTGGACGGAATAAGATCCAAGATCACTGGAACTCTGTTGTGTTTCGGGTGCTACGGAGTCCCTCTGGGACTGGAACAGTATATACTGTGGCCCCTAGAGATGGAGAAGGACCAGTCCGGCAGGTGCACCGGTCCGAGTTGAGGGCTGTTCCAGAAGGGTTACAGTCAATGGCAGAGGAGGCCACTCCTTCCACGAGCCAAGCTGACTTACCCACTAACCCTATGGTCAGGGAAGAGGAAGAGCTGGAAGATGTGCTCATTTTTCATCCTGAGGAGATCCAGGAGGCCCTAGATTCACCCAGTTCCCTCGCTCCTGCTGAAATGGAGGCTATACCTGAAGACGTGACCATGACTCTGCGACGCTCTGTTAGATCTACGGCAGGTCGGCACCCTAACCCCTACCGGCTCCCTCGAGCCATTTCCATGGGGAATGAGAAGGGGATATTGCCAAAGGTTGGTGACCAGAGTATTGGAGTGTGAACTGCCATCGTCGGGCCGCCGATTCACTTGGAGGGGGTGGAATGTAGCCTGTGGGCCTGGTTAGGATTGGGTCCCTTCGGTTTACTCTCGTTCTCTTTCATTTTTATGTTTAATCACGTCACTAATTGGTGGGTGGAGCGGGTATTTAGTAAACCGTCAAACGCGATTGAGGTAGGCTTATAAACACCTGGTGTCCTTAGACTGGGATGGTGTAAATGTACTGCTGGCTCTGGTGTGGTGAATCAGTGATCCAGATGCTGTTTGAGTGTTGAGGTATGTTGAAAAGCGTTTCTCTTGTCTGTCGTTCTTCACTGTGGGTTAGGTTGCCAAGTGAATGTTTGTTTTAATAGTGCGTGAAGGAGCCGACGCTGATTGAGCCGCAGCGCACTATTGTTTTCCTGGTTGACCATGTATGGGCGAACGAATCACAGCCAAGTAGTGCCAAACTACATCCGCGGATAATTAGCGTCAGCTGGAGACTGTGACCGCAGTGGGATGTTTATATTCAACTTCGTGTTCCCCCTTTCACTGTGAATGCTACGACAGGTATGTCTTGAATAATGTTCTGCCCGTATTTATTTCCCCTTGGTGTTCTAACTAGTGTGTGTGTATTTTATGAGTGTTTTTGCTTTGTATTTTTGGTATCCAAAGACGTACACCTTGATATTGACCACCTTTTTATATGGCCATTTTATCCTGGAATATGTGACTGCATTCAAAACGTGATTTGTATTGACTGAAGTATGATCTGTGTTTTCAGACCTGTGCAGTTGCACTTGAGTTGCTAGCTGCTGTTCTCCATACTGTGTGATTGTGGATGCTGCTCATAGTATAGTTTATTTTATTATTAGTTTTTTTTTCTTTTCTCCCTTTTGTTGGTTGTTTGTTTTCCTCTAGCCTGTTGGCTGTAGCGGTTACTGTGTGATCGTATGAGTTGTACGTCACAGGCTAGAGTGGATTTATTTATTATTATTTTCTTTAGGCCCAATTCCCCTTTTTGTTTGTAACCAGCCTCTGTGTTATTGGAGCCAGCGTAGCTTCACTGGAAAGCGAGTTTCCCTTTTTCTTTTGTTTAACGAAGAAGTTTGCAGTGCTGTGTAGTGTGAACCTTAATGTCTTTTAAACCCTATTTATTAGAGTGCTGTGAGTGTGCAGTGTATATTACTTCAAAGTGAGGTCTTTGTTCACCGGTGGTAGTGTGAACTCAGCTTCCCCTAGTGTTTTCACAACTGTTTTACTGGCTCCTGTGCGGATGGCTTGGTATTCCCTAGTTATGTTAATTTGTTTGATTTATTTATTTTTCTCTTAAACCAACCAACACCTTCAATCAATATCATTCCTCAATAAAGATTGTATTTTTATACTTTTCTACGAACCTGTGTTTGTACATTTTATTGGGGTCGAGTTCCCCTTGCTCTGACACTTGCACTAATCAGTTTAGCTCAAGGGGTGGCGTAGTCAGTTGTACAATTAGGGGTGCCACATTTGTGTCGTGACTTTTGAGTTTCGCGTGGCTAAACAGTGGGCGTGGCCATAAGCCAGTTAAGCATTTAAAAACAGCTAGTCAATAGAAGTTGTTAGAAGAAGCAGTTGAACAGCAAGAGAAGACATCTGTGTGTGAGTGTTTACTTTTCTCAGTCGATTTTAGCGCGGTTCTTTGTTGCTAGGAAACTTTGTGTTTGTTTGCTGTGTTTTACTCTGGTAAAACGCACGCACACGTGGCATTTGTTTGTGTCGTGACTTTGAGTTTCGCGTGGCTAAACAGTGGGCGTGGCCAGCTGTATTAAACAATCAGGTATTAGGCGTGTATAAATAGGCTTAGTGCTCCGCGGCAGCGGTCGCGGCGGCGTGAAGCCCTCATCGTGTGAAGACCGAAGAGTGTAAAGACCAACGACTCTACCTGTGCGACTCCACCGAGCAAGGACACCGGCAAAGCACTTGAGTAGTAATTTCTCATTATTTGTTTTATCGTTTCCTCTCTTTTCTAATCAACTTTCACCTGATCTTTCTATTTGTGAGCTCTTACACCATGTGTCTTCTAATCCCTACTATTACTAACATGCGTAAATCCAATGCCACACGTCAGAGGCATTCCAATCCTAACAACCTGCGTACCCTTCCAATGTCTTCTAGTACAATTTTTTCGATTCCTATTGCTCTCTGGAATTGCCAATCTGCAGTAAACAAAGCTGATTTCATTACATCTATTTCTAGTCATTTAGGTCTCAGCCTTCTGGCCCTGACTGAGGGGGGGGGGGGGGGGGGGGGCTTACGAATACACATATGACCCGGAGGGGGTTGCATACGGGGTGGCAGACTGGCTTGTCAAGGGAAAGACACATGCTCGAGAGAGGCTTACAGTGGAAATACACACGTGGGGGTTGCCCAGAGGGGGAACCATGCACATGGCGGCACCTAGCCAATGCAAAAGCTGCCAGAGGCAAAACTCTGGCGTTGACGTCAACAGCGCTGGAGGAACTCAGGGCTTATCAGGCTCACCTGAGGAGAATATTCAATTCAATTCAATTCAACACCTGAGCGGGTCCTAGTACCGGCTTGGTTGACGCGAGTACACGGGAGGACACTGGCTCCACTCGGAGATTATAGAATCTGGTGAATGTGTTGGGTGTCGCCCAGCCTGCAGCTCTGCAGATGTCTGTTAGCGAGGCGCCATGCGCTAAAGGAGGCCACACTCCAGGTGGAGTGGGCCGTCACACCAAGGGGGCACGGTCGACCTTGCTGCTGCTAAGCCAAAGCAATGGCGTCCACTATCCAGTGAGACAACCTTTGCTTGGAGAGAGCCTTTCCCTTCAGCTTCCCACCATAACAGACAAAGAGCTGGTCTAAGGTCCTGAAACATTGCGTTTTGTCTACGCAAGCACGTACTGGACAGAACAATGCCAAGGCTGGGTCTGCCTCCTCCAGGGGCAGCGCTTGCAGGTTCACCACCTGGTCCCAGAAAAGAGTGGTGGGAACCTTGGGCACATATCCAGGCCGGGGTCTCAGGATCACGTGAGAATAGGCCGGCCCGAATTCCAGGCACGCTTCGTCTACAGAAAATGCGTGCAGGTCCCCTACCCTCTTGATGGAGGCCAATGCAACCAGGAGCGCTGTCTTGATTGACAGGAACTTAAGCTCCACTGATTGCAGAGGCTCAAAGGGAACACTCTGCAGGGCAGTTAGAACCACTGAGAGGTCCGAAGAGGGAAAGGAGAGCGAGGAGGATTTAGTCTCCTCGCTCCTCTCAGGAACCTGATGACCAGGTCGTTCTTTCCCACGGACTTGCCTTCGACTGCGTCGTGATGTGCGGCGATAGCGGCAACATACACTTTCAGGGTGGAGGGAGACAGCCTTCGCTCCAACCCATCCTGCAGGAAGGAAAGCACGACACTGATCGGGCATGATCTGGGGTCTTCTGAGTGAGAAGAGCACCAAGAGACGAAGAGGTTCCACTTCAACACGTAGGCATGTCTAGTGGATGATGCTCTAGCGGAAGTGATGGTAGCCACCACCGCTGGTGGTAGGGTACTCAAACCTACCTCGTCCCGTCCAGGAGCCACACGTGAGGGTTCCAAAGATCGGGACAAGGGTGCCAAAGGGTGCCCCGTCCCTGAGAAAGGAGGTCCTTCCTCAGAGGAATTGGCCAGGGAGGTGCTGTCGCGAGGAGTACAAGTTCGGAGAACCAGGTTTGGGCGGGCCAGTGCGCCGTAACCAATATGACCTGCTCCTCGTCCTCCCTGATCTTGCACAGGGTCTGTGCAAGAAGGCTCACTGGGGGAAACGCATACTTGCGGAGGCCCCGCAGCCAGCTGTGCGCCAGTGCGTCCGTGACGAGTGTGCCCTCGGTCAGGGAGTAAAACTGGGCGCAGTGGGACAAGTCGTGGGAGGCAAACAGGTCTACCTGTGCTTCCCCGAACTGATCTCAAATCAGCTGAACCGCCTGGGGATGTAGTCGCCATTCTCCAGGAAGAGGCTGAAGCCGTGAGAGCTCGTCGGCTGCACAGTTCAGGTCTCTCGGGATATAAATGGCTCGAAGCGACCTCAGATGCTTCTGACTCTAGACCACCTTGTCGGTTGATATACGCTACTGCCGCGGTATTGTCTGATCGGACTAGTACGTGCTGGTTCTTGAGCAGCGCATGGAAGCGGTGCAGAGCAAGACGTACTGCCACCAACTCGAGGCAATTGACATGCCATAAGCGGTGGGGTCCTGTCCAGGAACCCGCGGCAGCATGCCCATTGCACATGGCTTACCAACCCGTGGAAGAGGCATCCGTTGAGACAACAACATGCCTGGAAACTGGTTCTAAGGGTACTCCGGCCCGTAGAAAGCTGAGGTTCATCCACGGGGTGAAGGACTGACGGCAGGTCGGAGTAACTGGTACTCGGAACGTGCCTTGATGCCATGCCCACCTCGGGACTCGATCACGAAGCCAGTGCTGAAGCGGTCTCATATGAAGCAATCCGAGCGGCTCTGCCGCGGCTGCAGATGCCATATGCCCCAGGAGCCTCTGAAAAAGTTTCAGTGGAACCGCACTCTTGCCCTCGAATTTTCTCAGGCAAGTCAGCAGTGACTGCGCGCGCTCGCTCGTAAGCTGCACGCACATGGCGACCGAGTCGATTTCCGTACCGAGAAAAGAGATTATCTGCACGAGGCAAAGTTTGCTCTTCTCCCAGTTGACCCGAAGGCCCAGACGGGCTAGGTGCCGGAGCACTAGGTGCTTGTGTTCGCAAACCTGGTCCCGAGAGTGAGCTAGGATTAGCCAAGACGCGAGGAGACAGGGCCAGCCCGAATGGGAGAACCGTGTACTGGTATGCCTGCCCCTCGAAAGCAAACCGCAAGAATGGTCTTTGTCGAGGAAGAATGGAGACATGAAAGTAGGCGTCCTTCAGGTCGATCGCTGCAAAGCAATCCTGTGGCTGCACACATTTGAAAATGCGTTTGGCCGTGAGCATCTTGAACGGAAGCATGTGAAGGGAATGGTTCAAGACGCGCAGGTCCAGGATGGGTCGTAACCCGCCGGTTTTCTTGGGGACAATGAAGTAGGGGCTGTAGAAGCCGGACCTCATTGGGGCTGTAGAAGCCGGACCTCATTGCGGCTGGAGGGACAGTCTCGATCGCACCCTTCGCCAGCAGGGTGGCGACCTCCGCTCTCATGACAGGGGCATTGCCACCGACCATAGTGAAGCAGACTCCCCTGAAGCGGGGAGGAGACCGTGCGTACTGAATCGCATAGCCTAGCCTGATGGTTCGCGCGAGCCAGCGGGACAGGTTGGGAAGCTCTAACCAGGCTCCCAAGGTGCCAGCGGGGTCATGCAAACGACAGACGTCCCCCGGGGGTGCAGCGAAGCGGAATGACCATGGGTGGCATAGCGGCCCGGTGTGGGGGCACGGTCATTAGCCGCGTCCTGCCAGAGGGGGCCAGGGAAGGACCAGCGTTCCACGGGGGCGTGCTCTGGCAGGGGTCTGGCGACAGAGGGGGATGAGAGCGGCGAGGCCCGTGGGCGGCGCGCACTGTCAGTGTACCCGTAAACAGCCGCCTGATCGAGGGGAGGAAAGGCAGAGGAGGAAAGGCAGAGGAGGTCGTCGAGCGATCACGGGAAGACAAGGGTGTCTTCCAGGACCTCGAGACCTCCTCATGCACATCCGGGAAGAAAGGTATAGGGGTTGGATGCCGACGTGAATCGGCGCTCGAGGCAGGGTGGAGGGTTGCACTCTAACCCGATGCTCGCGACCACCCGGGAAAGCATGGCTGTCAGCTCGGGATCTGGATCGGGCAATGCTGGCGCACCCGGAGGCGGCAGCACAGCCGAACCTTCATCTCCCGAGAACTCCTGCCCACCTTGTGATGCTGTGACCGATATAGCATCTTCCTCAGGAGCACCAAACAACACCTTCGGCGCCCCCGCAACCTCTGGCCGGGACTGGTCAATGGCATCATTCGGATGGCTTGCGGGTTGCGACACTTGAGAGGGGGATGTGGCCCGAGGACGAATCGTCGTTGTTGTTGTTGCCACACCGTCACCCTCAGGTCACCCTGGCCACCAGCCGAAGTACCAGCTCTATTTTCACTAGAGGGGGTATATCGGGGTGTGGATGAGGGGACTCTCACTCTTTCGAGATCACTGAGTCTCGACCGTAGTGTCACAATGGCCATGTTTCCGCAATGAAAACATGAGTCATCCACAAGCGCTGCTCTGGCGTGCTCTAAGCCCAAACACGGAAAGCAGCGGTTGTGCCCATCTAAGTCAGATAACAGTCGACCACAACCAGAAAGGGCACGGGCGATGCATCTTTAAAAAGATGTGATAACGCGCTGCTCTTTTAG
Source organism: Phoxinus dragarum (assembly GCA_033366665.1). Classification (NCBI taxonomy): domain Eukaryota; kingdom Metazoa; phylum Chordata; class Actinopteri; order Cypriniformes; family Leuciscidae; genus Phoxinus; species Phoxinus dragarum. The sequence goes on from JARPMJ010005474.1 coordinate 37,576, forward strand.
AGAGAAGGAAATCCCCGCAGATGCTGAAGCGACCAGGGAGAGAACACACACTGGCAGATCACCGCTCAGATCGCAGGGAATGTGCACTCGCTGGAACTCGCCATCACGCCAACACCTGGAGGGAAGGTCGTCTCGAAGAGGAAGTAGAGATTAACTCAGGATAGCTTGAGGAGTGAAGAAATAAACTTGGCTCCGAAAGCGAAAACATATCTGCATGTTGCCGGCGCACTTCCTTTATACCCACGAGGTGGGGCGGAGTTACGCCATGCAAATTCAGCAGACCCCATGGCATTTGCTTGCCATTGGCTCGTTTTACTACTGTTCGAAGAGGATAGGCTTCTAAGCGAACCCCAACTCGAAGTGACAACGAAAGGGAACCTTGGATTTCCCAGCCGTGCATAGTGCAGCTTGTCCGGTGGTCTACTCTGTCTTTTTGAATGTCTTGGACCCATATCTCCTGCATGATCTTCCACAGTTGGAATGTCTAGAAGATGTCTGACTGGGGGTAATTCAAGATGAGAAGTGGTGTTCTCTACATGTGCATCAGGTCCAATTTCATTCACCACTTCAAATAATTCATCAGGTAGTTCACTTGATTCATTACATTCTTTTTCTGAGGTTACATTTGCTAATCCCTCTTCACTATTCCTTCCAGCTTCAACCCCAGAGGTGCGTGGTTCTATGTGATGCATCACAGGTGAGTTTCTCTCTACTCCATCGCTGATTGAATTTTGTTCAACAGGTGAATCATCTCTTAACGGATCCAGGACAACAGATGGTGAACTCTCTGACTCAACTTGAGGTACATTCCTTGTAACCAATAAACTTTCTGAGTGATGAATTGGTCTTGCTTCAGAAACAACTCTAGTAGTGAACTCCAAGGTCTCTTCAAACGGAGAATTAAAACGAATATGATCTCCGTCCACACCAGTGTTTTAGCTGCGTATTAGAATTGATCTCTGTCCACATTAAAACGACTGAAATGATCACGTGACCATGCAACACTGAGCATGCGCGTGCCGGTGTAAACAGGCGCATGTAGGCAGTTATAGCATTGTAAAATGCAGAATTTACTTGCACAACAGCTGCTAGCAAAGACATCAAAGTCAGTAACGCTTGTAATTCGTTATCCATGTTGCAGTCCCTAACATTACGTAGTCCAGACTGTTTTTGTATGTTTTCTTCCCGGGGACGGGTCATGTGATGAGTGGCTGACGAATCAGGGAAGGATGCGCCATGAATGATGGCACCCAATCATAGAGCCGAGCGTGAGCCTCTGCGTCATCGTTTCTACAGTCCAACGTTTTGACCCGTCTTCACTAAAAACTTCTCCATTTTAGGTCTTCGTTTTTGCCGTTTTAGTCTGGACGGGAGGTGCAAACGTAGCAAAAGGTCTCCGTTTCTAAACGAAAACGCAGTAGTGTGGATAGGGGCCTGAGTGAGTAATCGAAAAAAACTTTGCTTTAGCCTATATTGAGTGAAACACCGTATGTGTAACTTCGGCCATTCTCAGTGGTGTGACTGGGACACTAACTCTGCTTGTCATCATAGAAACAGATAATCAGATTGTTTATTCCCGCTTCAGTAATTTGCTGAATATGCTGCCTTCCTTTCGACACACAGCTCAACTGCCCAGCGGACCTGCAACCGTCTCGCAAGTGTTGATAGGCTATTACTCGCGAGGTGTAACCAATCAGATAGCGCCGTGGGCGGGACATTGAGCAAGTCTGCAGAGTGGTGACTACAGAGAGGCTGCGGCAGCTACATCAGAGCCAGTCAAAGTAGCGCATTTTAAAATAAAATTTACTTTAATCAAACCACGGATCCATGATATGTTTTGGGATCCGTCTCACCACTAGTGTAGTAGCACTGATCACTTTGAGGTGGAGCTAAATTTATCCCCACCGGGGATAAAAATAATTAAGCAGAGGCAGAAATACATTGACCCGGCAAATCGCACCCTGATTATTATTATTATTCTGCTCTGGAAGTCTATGGCAGCCCATAGGCGGCAGCTAGAACTGCGGGCTAGAACTGATTCTTTTCCTCAAGACGATTCGACTTTGCACCATATGACGTAATTTTCCGTCATGAATATTTTTCCGCCATTTAAAATTTTCAGACTCCAGGCCATTGCTTTGATTGTCACGAAAATAGAATCAGATCATCTTCAGACCATGACGACAAACATTTATGGAATTCATGTTGATTCGTTTTAACTGTTCTCGAATACCGTGCAAACTAATTTTACGTATTGCTTGCGAAAACAGACGTAAGGCTGTATCTCCACAACACTTTATCATATGTTCAGACCAAACTTGGTATGTCATCACAAGCATGACCTGTGGCAACATGCTGCGTTTCGGCGTAGCACCACCCATTCATCTCTTTAGGTTCCTGAATCCTTGCCGAGTCCAACGATACCAAATACAGATCGAGACGAAACCACCATAGGAAGTTTGGAAACATAGGTCGTTGACAAAATACTAATGCCCAAATGTCCATATAGTAAGTGGCAAGAAAATGCAAACAAAGTCAGGTGTTGGTCATTTTTTATGTGTTTATACATATAAATGTTTATAACTCCAAAACGAAATTAGATATTTTCCCCAAATTTCGGGATTTTTCGTACTGTCATATGGCTTAGATGTTGTCATTAGTGAAATATGTGACACTTGTATGCCGGATCATCTGCCCGTTGTATTTACTATTGACTGTTGCTGCCGCACGCAGTGTGCATGCAATTAACCCTCTAACTGCCTCACAGTTTTCTGCTGCCTTTAAAGACTTAGTGCTGTACAATGTGGATGAACTCACCAACCTCTTTGACTCTACCTGTACTGAGATACCTGACTTTGTTGCTCCACTAATCTCCACCAGAATCTTGGCTAAATGACCATACCCGCTCTCTCAGATGTGCCTGCAGAACAGCTGAGAGAAAGTGGAAAAAGGACAAACTTCAGGTGTCATTTCAAATGTTGAAGGACACATTACATAAATACCAGGGAGCAGTTAAATCTGCTAAAACTCATTTTGTATCTCACCTGGTTGCTAATAAAACTCAGAGGCCTCAGGTTATTTTTAAAGTGTTTAACTCTCTTGTTAACCCTTGTGAAACAGACTGTGTTGTGCCATCCACATTGTTGTGTGAAAACTTCCTGAAACACTTTATAGATCAAATTGTTGGCCTGAGCTTTTCATCCCCTGCTTTTACTAGTGACCCCTCTGTTCCTCCTTTATGCCCAGCTGTCTTCCAGCAGTTTGAGCCAGTTACATTACATGTTCTCTCTGACGGTAGTTAAAGGGGTCATGACATGTTTTTTTTTTTAATTATTATTATGTTCCCTTAGGTGCAATTATAGTATTACTATAGTTTTTTTTACAAAAAACTTTTAAAATGTAGTGATTTATGACCTTTTCCCACCCTGTTTCTCATCCTCTGATTCAAACAGTCTGTTTTGAGGGTGTTTCCCCTTTAAGAGTTCAGTGTTAACGCCCACTGTTATGATTGGCTAACGTCAGTGCCTATGCATCAATTATTAACGCCCCCAGCCAGAACGTTTGCGGATTCGGCGCAACTGTTTAATAGCGGGTGATGCATGCGAAGCGATGGCTCTTGCAATGATAAAACCTTATATGTTTGAGCCGGAATCAGAGGAAAATGAACCATCACCACAACAACGAAGACTGGATCAGCCAGTGTCCACATGGAAAGTGAAACTATTTTGAATTAATAAAAAAAAATTAACCCGAGACTAGGCATGTGCCGGTATCACTTTTTCATGCTGCGATTAATTGAGAGAGCATTTATCACGGTATACGGTATTATCACGATATTGTAATTTTACAAGAGAAACAGGTTAAAAAAAAGAAACAAACTTCAGTTTTGTCCTTTTAGTAACTTTAATAACTTTTTAATGAACTAAAAGTAACTCAAACATTTAAATACAAATAAGTATAAATAAAACATGCTGTTCAGACAGAGAATACAAGCAAAGTACATTTTCGTTTTTTATTTGTTAGATTAAAAATAATCCAAATTCCAACTTTTAACTACATGCTTCTGTCATTCAATACTAGATTTTAGTAATGGAAAACACGAGCTTAAGCTTGTACTCTCTTGTAAACATCTATAAACATAATTTACTCACACAGTCACACTGTGTGGAAATGTATGATTGTGTTTATTTTTTTATTATTATTATTATTCTGCCAAACTTCCATTATTAATTACATAACTTTTAGCTGAATATTGCATTTTTGTTGATAAAATACGAGACGCGAACTTAAGTGTTACAAGTGGAGTTCATGCTAACTCTTAACTCTTCTTCTACAACTGTCTTCAATCAGCAATCCCTCTGCATTTTTTTGGAACCCAAAATATTTCCAAACATCTGACTTTACCCTTTTTGAAGGGGGATAAATTGTCGGCAGCGTTCCTCCTTCCGCCATTCTTCTTCTTCATGTGAGAATTTGAATGCGGCGTCAGTGGCCGTGGCGCGCACTGCATGCAGTGTGATTCTACATGTGACGTGAACACTGTTTACATCCGGGTGCGCTCACGTGTTCTGCCCAGCATATACGCAGTGTTTGTTCAAGCGGTTGATGGAAAATAAGCTATAATGCACGTTCTAAAAATAAAAATTCGGATCTATTATTTTTTACGGTATTTTGAAGTGCCCACGATAACAATATCGTGTATATTCATTATCGTGATTTATCGAATTACCGAAAATCGGCACATGTCTACCCGAGACACTTGAAAACGGATTAGTGTTGCATAATTATCCTATAGCTTAATTTGCTAACAGTTTAACATTATTTAACTAATTCCAATGAAATGATAGGGTGTACCACGGACAAAAATGCATGCACAGACAGGCCATCTTTGAAGATGCAGCATTGATAAAGGCAACATTTTTAATTTTCTATCACATGTAGGCCTACTAGAAAGGCGACATATTTTCAAGATTCTCTTATACAAATGTGTTTATATTAGCCGTGGTAAAAAGTAAGTTTGCGTCGTCGTTATTGAGCCCAGAATAGTCGGCACGGACTTATCTTTGAGCAACAGTTTTCTGGCAAAGCCAAGCATCATATTGGGATTTTTTCCTCAAAACAGTCATCCTTAAATGTATAGAACACTGCCGTGACTGGGACGTCCGCAAAAAATAAAGTGCATCCATTTTTCCCTGACGACTGGATCTTTCAGCATATTTAAAAAGTAGTTTAAAGTTTTAAATACATTACTTACAGTTTGCGTCGTCGATGTTGAGCCCAGAATAGTCGGCATGGACTTATCTTTGAGCAACAGTTTTCTGGCAAAGCTCAAAACAGTCATCCTTCAAATGTATAGAACAAACGCTTAAACTAACACTGCCGTGACTGAGACGTCCGTAAAAAATAAAGTGCATCCATTTTTCCCTGACGACTGGATCTTTCGCAGCGTATTCAAAGATGTTGTTTGTCCACAGCCAGGAACAGCACATCTGCGGCATCGTAATTTCCCTGTACACAGACCCACTCGCTGTCCGTCGACTGAACACTTGTGAGGCGCGCAGTGCGCGGGCGCGACAATGATACGAAATGAGCGTAGTTGTCTTGCGCTTAAAGCGTAACTGTCTTGTGCTTGGAGGCGGTCATATGCAAACGCTGGTACGTCACTTCGTACCGTGACGTCACTTCTTACCATGGATCCAGAACGAGCTGTATTTAGAGCTTGATTAAATAAATGATTCGTTTATAATGGGGAGGAAGTCTTAAGCTATGAAACTTGCAGGACGTTTTAATGGTACAAAGACCTCTTATATACCAAAAGATCAAGGCAAATTTGGTTTCTCATGTCATGACCCCTTTAAGCAGCTTCGTCCTGCAAACTGCCTGCTGGATAGTATCCCTGCCCACTTACTCAAAGATGTTTGATCCAATAGTCCAGGATTTTTTCCTTGGTTAACGCATCTCTCAGCTCAGGGTGTGTTCCTGCTGCTTTTAAACATGCTGTTGTGCAACCTCTTTTAAAAAAGAAAAATATGGATCCTTCAGTTTTGTCTAATTTCAGACCTATTTCTAAACTTCCGGTTTTATCAAAAGTCTTGGAGAAGGTTGCTTTTAATCAACTGCAATCATTTTTAGATGATTTTATGAAAAGTTCCAGTTTGGTTTTAAACCCCGCCACAGTACTGAAACTGCCCTTCTAAGAGTCTATAACGACCTTCTCTTAGCGGTTGACTCAGGAAAAATCTGTTGTTTTAGTGCTCTTAGATTTGACTTCTGCCTTTGACACTGTCAACCACTCTATCCTCTTATCCCGACTCAAAGTGTTGGCCTTACGGGCATAGTCCTGAAATGGTTTGAATCTTACTTGGCAGATATGAGTTTTGCTGTCCACCTTGGGAATTCCATTTTGGGACCCATGGTCTTTTCTCTGTACATGCTGCCCTTAGGGTCCATTTTTAAAAAAAAACATAACATTTCTTTCCACTGTTTTGCAGACGATGTACAAATCAATTTTCCTGTAAAAAACAATGAGAAGGACAGTGTCCAACCTTTGTTGAACTGCTTGAGTGATCTCAAAATTTGGTTGGATCAGAATTTTCTCTGTGTCAATGATAATAAGACTGAAATTGTTGTGTTTGGTCGTGCGGAACATATTAGTGCCAGTGTAGATGCTCTTGGTACTTTAGGTTCCCATATTCGACCTTTTACCAAGAATCTGGGTGTGATTTTTGACTGTGCTTTTAAATTTGACAAACAGATTAGTTCAGTTTTTAAAACCAGCTTCTTCCAGCTGAGACTTTTGGCTAAGGTCAAGCAATACCTGCTACGCAAAGACTTTGAAAGAGTCATACATGCATTTATTACGTCCCATCTAGACTACTGTAACTCTTTGTATGTTGGATTGGAGCAGTCATCCCTTCGTCGGTTACAGTTAGTCCAGAACGCAACAGCTCAAATTTTGACTGGGACCAGAAAGCGTGACCACATTACACCGGTTTTGGCTACGCTTCATGGCTTCCTGTTTGCTTCAGGATTGAATTAAAAAAATTATTAATTGTTTTTAAAATCTTAAATGGGTTGTCGCCTTCTTATTTATCGGAGCTTTTACATGTCCACACACCTGTCAAAGCATTGAGGTCTTCCGTTCAGATGCTCCTCGATGTGCCCAGATCTAGGTTAAGAAACAAAGGTGATCGAGCCTTTGCAGTGGCTGCTCCAAACCTCTGGAATAGTCTACCTATTCATGTAAGAAAAGCTTGGACCATTGAAACATTCAAGTCCTTGTGTAACGGTCACCAGCTGGAGTGCCCTTGAGAGCCACCTGAGGGCACTCCACATCAAGACTATTATCATTCACTCACAGACTACATCTCCCATCATTCTCTGCCCGGACTCATCATCACTTGTCACTGATCACATTCACCTGTACCTCATTCACTGAATGCATTTCACCTGTGTCTCATCCTGTTAGTCTGTCTATTTATACCTTGTTCATTCATTCACTCACTGCGAAGTCTTGTCTAGTGTTTCACTGCAATTCCGAGCGTTTTCCCTGGTTTTTGTCATTTGGTTTTTGGATATCATCCTCTGGTCCCTGGATTACTCTCTTGCCTCTGGTCCCTGGATTACTCTCTTGCCTCTGGTCCCTGACTGTTTTGTTTGTTTGTTTGTTTCTTTGTTTGACTGCCTGTCTGTGTATGACCCTTGCCTATACATTGGATTACGCCTCTGGATTGCCCCATACAATAAAGCTGCGTTTGGATCTAAAACCTCGTCTCGGAGCAGTTCATAACAGAAGACTTCGCCAACACAGATCCAGCAGCTGAGAAGAACCCACCCAAAGATGAATCCAGCAGCACAGATTATGTGTCTCCGTCAAGGAGATCGACCCATAGAGAACTATGTAGTGGACTTTTTGGAGCTTGCCCCTCTGACTTGCATGGATGAGGTATGTCTAATGATATTTTTTCGTGGATGACTATCATAGCCACTTAGCTACCTTATGCCAGGGCATGACCCTAATGGGACTCTTGAACAGTATATTGAATTGGCCCTTTCCTTGAGCGGTTCGTCATTTACTGTGGGCTTTGCGGAGGAAGAACCCCGCAAAGTCAGGAGAAACTCTAAGCTTGAGGATCCTCACGTCATGCCACCTATCAGGCCCATCACCGGCTCAGTCTCCAGCTTGATGGACCCACCGCTCATGTCAGCACGGAGGGCCAAGAAGATTGGCCAAACGAGGTCTCGTCCTGCCAAAACCACCGTTCCAGAGACGGTTCACGTCCAGCCTGCCCAGCCAGAGACGGTTCACGTCGTGCCTGCCCAGCCTGAGGCGATTTGCGTCGTGCCTGCCCAGCCTGAGACGATTCACGCCTCTCCAGCCGAGCCTGCACTCCCTTCACCTCTGGACCGGTACTGCTCAGAGCCCTCTTCGCCGCTGGTCCCATCCAGCCCAGAGCCGCCTACGCCGCTGGTCCTGTCCAGCCCAGAGCCGCCTTCGCCGCTGGACCTGTCCAGCCCAGAGCCTCCTTCGCCGCTGGTCCTGTCCAGCCCTGCCGAGCCTGCGCTCCACGTCAGCCCTGCCGAGCCTGCGCTCCACGTCAGTCCTGCCGAGCCTGCGCTCCATGTCAGCTCCGCCAAGTCAGTGTCTCAGGACAAGATGGCCGACTCCACGCCTGTGTCTTCGGACAAGATGGCCGACTCCACGCCTGTGTCTTCGGACAAGATGGCCGACTCCACGCCTGTGTCTTCGGACAAGATGGCCGACTCCACGCCTGTGTCTTCGGACAAGATGGCCGACTCCACGCCTGTGTCTTCGGACAAGATGGCCGACTCCACGCCAAGATGGCCGACTCCACGCCTGTGTCTTCGGACAAGATGGCCGACTCCACGCCAAGATGGCCGACTCCACGCCTGTGTCTTCGGACAAGATGGCCATCGCATCCCCGGAGCCGTTCCTGAGCCGGTGTCTGTTCCTGAGCCGGTGTCTGTTCCTGAGCCGGTGTCTGTTCCTGAGCCGGTGTCTGTTCCTGTTCCGTGGTCTCCCGAAGGGTCGTCTCCGCCCCGGCCGCCCGAGGGGCCTTCACCGCCGTGGCCACCCGAAGGTCCTACTGCTCCGTGGTCACGTCCTGCTCCGCCCTGGTCGCCTGCACAGCCGGATCCGCCCTGGTCGCCTGCACAGCCTGCTCCGCCCTGGTCGCCTGCACAGCCTCCTCCGCCCTGGTCGCCTGCACAGCCGGCTCCGCCCTGGTCGCCTGCACAGCCTGCTCCGCCCTGGTCGCCTGCACAGCCTGCTCCAGGCCCTCTTCCGCTCCACGGGCCTGGCCCTCCATCCCGCCCCCGGGTCCGCCTCCGCTCCACCTCCCTCCTGGACAGTTTTTGGAGCGTCTGGAATCCGCTCCTTAAAGGGGGGGGCTATGTAACGGTCACCAGCTGGAGTGCCCTTGAGAGCCACCTGAGGGCACTCCACATCAAGACTATTATCATTCACTCACAGACTACATCTCCCATCATTCTCTGCCCGGACTCATCATCACTTGTCACTGATCACATTCACCTGTACCTCATTCACTGAATGCATTTCACCTGTGTCTCATCCTGTTAGTCTGTCTATTTATACCTTGTTCATTCATTCACTCACTGCGAAGTCTTGTCTAGTGTTTCACTGCAATTCCGAGCGTTTTCCCTGGTTTTTGTCATTTGGTTTTTGGATATCATCCTCTGGTCCCTGGATTACTCTCTTGCCTCTGGTCCCTTGATTACTCTCTTGCCTCTGGTCCCTGCCTGTTTTGTTTGTTTCTTTGTTTGACTGCCTGTCTGTGTATGACCCTTGCCTATACATTGGATTATAGCTCTGGATTGCCCCATACAATAAAGCTGCGTTTGGATCTAAAACCTCGTCTCGGAGCAGTTCATAACACCTTGCTTAAGACCCATTACTATGCTTTGGCTTTCAATTCAAGTTGAGCTTTGATATCTTGACCTTTTTTCTACTGTTGGTTATTTTGTATTGTATTTTGTGTATTGTTTGTGTATATTGTTTCTTTGATTTTGGACCTTGTTGAGCACTTTGGTCAATTATGATTGTTTTTAAACATGCTATATAAATAAAATTTAAATGAACTGAACAAATTTGACACACATACACATGTAGGCTATGGGCTCACTCTGAGAACACATAAAACAATAGTTGGATTGTGCCTCTTCATGGCACAATAATAGAACAAAACATGAAATTGCCATTAATTACAATATAATTGTAATGACTCAGAGGGCAGAGACAGATCCATATGCAACAGATTTATTCAACAGAAAAGACTGGCAAAGGGTAACTCAGGAAGATGATAATAAAGGGGTGCAGGCTGAGACGTGAGTAGGACCAGGCTAGGGGTCGTGGGCTGGCAGCGAGCTTTCATTATCCAGGGACAGGCTTTGGGTCTAGGCAGGCAGCAGAGAATCAGAATCCGGGACAAGTAGTGCACTAAGGGAAAAGTATGCAAAATCACTAGAATTCGGGAGAGGGTGCTCGTGGGTGAGAAATGATGGACCCAGGGAGACTGGACGCCGTAACAAGGATACAGGAGTTATCCGGCGGATGATCTTATATGGACCCAAAAACCTGGGACTGAGCTTTTTGCTGGGAAGCCCAAGACGAAGGTTCCGAGTAGACAACCATACCCATTGACCTGGCTAATACTCTGGGTTGGGACGGCGATGACGGTCAGCCTGCCCCTTTCCACGATTGACAGCCCGCTGAAGGTGAGTGTGAGCCAGATTCCAGGTTTCCTCACTTCGACTCAGCCAGTCGTTTACTGCGGGGACATTAGTGGGTTCACCAGACCACGGAAACAGGGGAGGTTGGAAACCGAGGACTCATTGAAAAGGCGTCAAGCCTGTGGAGTGCTTACGGATAGAATTTTGAGCATACTCCGCCCACATAAGGTACCGGCTCCAGTCCCTTTGATGGAGTTGGCAGTAGGACCGGAGGAAACGAGAGATCTCTTGATTGAGGCGTTCGACCTGACCATTAGCCTGAGGATGGTAGCCGGAGGTAAGGCTCATGTTAACTTGCAACATTTGGAAGAATGCGGTCCAAACGCGAGAGGTGAACTGGGGACCCCTGTCTGAGACGATGTCCTCGGGTAAACCATAGAACCGGAACACCAGATTGCAGAGATGCTCCGCGGTCTACAGGGCTGTGGGAAGCTTACTGAGAGGAATGAGGCGGCATGCCTTGGAAAAGCGATCGATTACAGTCAGAATGGTGGTGTGTCCATCGGAGGGCGGTAGATCCGTGATGAAATCGATGGCTATATGGGACCAAGGTCGTTGTGGGATGGGTAGTGGATGAAGTAAACCGGCGGGTAAGAGAAGGGATGACTTCTGAATGTTGCAGGTAAGGCAATGCTGTACGAACCGGCTGGCGTCCTGAGACAATGTTGACCACCAAAAGCGGTTCTGCAGGAGATGAATGGTGGCCGTGATGCCTGGGTGTCCTGAACTGGGCAGAGCATGAACTAGTTTCAACACCTTTTCACGGAGGACTTCGGGAACATGGATTCTCCCAGGTGGACAGTCTAGAGGGATCTCAGTGTTGGCGTTGGCCAGCTCGAGTTCGGTTTCGATATCCCACTGTACGGGGGCGATGACCAGGTCAGGGCTAAGGATGGTTTCTGGAGATGGTCACCTCAGAGTCAAACTGACGAGACAAGGAATCTGCCTTGGTATTTTTGGAGCCTGGACGGTAGGTAACAGAGAATTGGAACCGAGAAAAGAACAAGGACCATCTGGCCTGACGGGGGTTCAGCCTTTTAGACGTGCGGAGATACTCCAGGTTCTTATGATCGGTGAGGACAACGAATGGGTGTGTAGAGCCCTCCAACCAGTGCCTCCATTCTTCAAACGCGGCCTTCATGGCGAGTAACTCCCGGTCACCCACGTCATTTTTTTTTTTCGCGGAGTTGAGCTTCCTGGAGTAAAAAGCTCAGGGGTATAACTTGGGAGGCGTTCCCTGACGCTGGGACAAGACCGCGCCCAGGCCGGTACTCGAAGCATCCACCTCCACTACAAAGGGCGATTCAGGGTTAGGATGCCGCAGAATGGGAGCTGAAGTGAAAGCTTGCTTGAGAAGACTAAAGGCCCGGGTAGCCTCTTCATTCCAGGGTAGACGCGAGGTGCCTTTACGAACCAGTGCAGTCAAAGGCATCGCCACCATACTGAATCCTCTGATGAAACGGCGATAGAAGTTTGCAAACCCGAGGAAGCGTTGTAACTCCTTCAACGTAGTGGGCTGGGGCCAATCCACCACCGCCTTGACCTTCCCTTCGTCCAAAGCCACACCCCAAGGACTGATGATGTAGCCCAGGAAAGTCGTGGAGGTCTGGTAGAAATCACACTTCTCAATCTTGGCGTAGAGCTGGTGCTGGATGAGCCTCTGGAGAACCGTTCGGACATGCTGAATGTGGTCTTCTAGAGAGTCTGAGTAAATGAGAATGTCGTCAATGTAGATGATGACGTGGCGTTGGAGCATGTCCCGGAACACATCATTAATGAAGGACTGGAAAACAGCTGGACTGTTTGAAAGCCCGAAAGGCATGACCAAGTATTCATAGTGCCCAGTGCACGTAGAAAAGGCTGTCTTCCACTCATCTCCATCGCGGATCCGGACCAGATTGTAAGCGCATCGGAGGTCCAGTTTGGTGTAGTATCTTGCTGTACGAAGAAGCTCTAAAGCAGCGGGCACCAAGGGGAGTGGATAACGGAACTTGACCGTGCAGTCATTGAGTGCTCTGTAGTCTATACACGGACGGAGACCGCCATCCTTCTTTTGGACGAAGAAGAAGCCAGCTGAAGCGGGAGAGGTAGAAGGACGAATAAAACCCTTGGCGAGCTCCTCCTCGATATATTTTTGCATGGCTTCGGTCTCGGGTTGGGACAGCGGGAAAACACGCCCCCTGGGCGGTGTGGAACCAGGTAGGAGGTCGATTGCGCAATCATGAGCGCGATGGGGAGGTAATTCGGTAGCTTTGGATTTGCTGAAGGCTTCAGCCAGGTCGTGGTACACGGAGGTTAGTCGATTCAACACGGTGTCATCTGGGAGCTCTAGGATACTTCGTATGGATAGGGGCTGAACAGTAGACAGGCAATTGGAAAAACAGCTTTCACCCCAGCTGACAATCTGACCGGATGTCCATTGCAGAAGCGGATCGTGCTTACGGAGCCAGGGTAAACCCAAAATAACGGGAGTGTGAGGAGCTTGAAGTATGTAGAATTGAATCGTCTCACAGTGTAACAGACCAGTGCGCATGTGCAAGTTCTGAGATAGATGAGTGACGCGACCAGAGCCCAGCGGTCGTCCGTCGACAGCCTCGACAGAAAGGGGTGAAATGCATGGAATTAGAGTTATCTCGTGGTTAATAGCGAAATCTTGAGACATAAAATTCCCAGCAGTGCCAGAATCTATCAAAGCAGATGTAGTGACTGATTTGCCATTAACAGAAAATTATATGGGAACAGTGATACATGAAGAATGGTTTAAACAGTCAAGCGTTAGACTCACCGAAGGATTATCTCTGTGTGAAGGTCGTTGAGGGCAGGTTTGACGGAAATGTCCAGCTTCCCCACAGTACATGCACAGCCTTTGGGACCTTCGTCGCTCCTTTTCCTCCTCAGTGAGCCGGGAAGCAATTTACTTGCATTTACTAGCATTTACTTGCTGGAGTCGGTAGTCACGTGACTGTAATATCTGGGCAAAGGAAGATTGCGTGAAGAGGGTGCTGCGCGGCTGCCAGGACGTCGAGAACGCATCAAATTATCGATCTGGATGGCGAGTTGGACGAACTGGTTGAAATCCTTTCCCTCGTCGCGGCAGGCCAGTTCCGCCTGTAACTCGTGACTCAGACCCCGCCGAAAAATAACCTTGAGAGAGTTATCAGTCCAGTTTGTCTGAGCCGCTAAAGTGCGGAATTCAAGCCCATACTCAGCGGCAGAGGTCCGTCCCTGAGTGAGTTCCAGCAGAAGATCCTCCGCCCCCTTTCCTCCTTTGGAATGCTCGAAAACTGCTTGGAAATCCCGAAGAAACTCGTCGTATGAACGCAATGCTGAGCCATCCGTTCTCCATACAGCCGTGATCCAGTCTAGAGTGTGGCCCGTAAGCAGAGAGGAGATGAAGGAGATTTTACCGACATCCGTGGGATGGAGCGAGGGCTGTTGATTCAGAAACAGAGAGCATTGAAGAATGAAGCCCTTGCATTTACCTGGGTTCCCGTCAAACCTCTCAGGTAGCGCGAGACGAGGGATCGCGGCGGTCTGCAGCACAGGTGCTGGTGCGGGAGACGGAGACGGAGAGGCTGGCGTTGAAGAGGTCTGTAGATTTTGCATAGCCTTAACCAGTTCCTCCGTTAGTGAAGTTAGTCGCGTCACCTGGTGGTGATGAGTGGCCAGTTGAGACGCTTGAGCGGTGACAGCAGCGGTCAATGCAGACATAGTTGCTGGATCTTCGTTTGGCGAAGTATTCTGTAATGACTCAGAGGGCAGAGACAGATCCATATGCAACAGATTTATTCAACAGAAAAGACTGGCAAAGGAAGATGATAATAAAGGGGTGCAGGCTGAGACGTGAGTAGGACCAGGCTGGGGGTCGTGGGCTGGCAGCGAGCTTTCAGTATCCAGGGACAGGCTTTGGGTCTAGGCAGGCAGCAGAGAATCAGAATCCGGGACGGGCTGGGGGTCGATAGGCAGGCTGCAGACAAACAGACAGAGTAGTTCAGCGTGGTCGGAGCACAGGTAGACAGAGGAATAGGAGAAACGCTCGGACATGCACACATAGAGAGGCAATACTTCGCAAAGAACGCTCTGTTAACAAGGCAGATAAAGGCTGGGCAATGAGATATCATTCAGAACAGATGAAGGTTAATCAGAGCGCAAATGATGCATATTAAGGGAAAAATATGCAAAATCACTAGAATTCGGGAGAGGGCGCTCGTGGGTGAGAAATTATGGACCCAGGGAGACTGGACGCCGTAACAATAATATCATGATATTAAATGCTACACTTTACGAATGCATTGTGGCTCTTCAGCTATCAGGTTAACCATAACAGAGCCATAGAGAGAAAGAGTTGCGACACTCTTTGATGTCGCCGCTATGGCTGTCACGTGGTTCATGCAAGCCCCAATAGTTCCAAAACATACGCTGGCTGTCATGCTATTCTATGGGACAGACAGCAGCGATTGCATTATTGAACGGAAAATATAAAATGAAACACACACCCAAGTACTTTTTCAGCTGTTATTGCATTTTGTTAATGTCAGTTTTGCATTTGGAGAGGCAACGAGGTACTGTATATTACTTAGTTAAGTTTTAGGCTATATTGTTGGAGGGAAAAGCTTAGTGTTCATGTTCGCATGGGTATTAGTAGCACTAGCTTTAGCGGCTCTAACTTAACCAGAGGCGGACAGAGTACACAGCTCATAATTCATTACTAAAAGTACAGATACCCCTTGCTAAATTTTATTCAAGTACAAGTAAAAGTACTACAGTCAGATGTCTACTTAAGTAAAAGTACTGAAGTACTTGTTTTTTAAAAGTACTTGAGTACCAAGAGTACAAGAGTACATTTTCTAAATATTGCATTACTACTGCCACAGTGCTTACATTTATGTACAGAAACGTCCTACATGGAGTTATGAAAAATGTTAATGTTAATACCTTGGAGAATGTAAAAGGAATTGAAAGTAAAATCAAGTAATTTTCATCTTTTCACCATGTTGCTTTATTTAACATTTCTCACTTGGCCACACGGCAATAGCACAATGACAACACTCTGACAAACCTCTGCTAGAGTTTTAATGGATTTTTTGCACCCACATTTGAACCTGACTGTGTTAAACACACCGCATACTCAAGAACATCAAAGCAAATGCTCAGCTTCCATTAATGTGTAATATCAGAAAAGAAAATTCAGCTTACAATTCTGTGTACATGTGAGTTTCTCTGTTTTTTCATCAATCAAATCAATAAACCTAAACCAGCAGAGAAGGCAATATAGCAATGTTCTGACACACTTCTGAACCTGAACCTGAAAGCTGATTGCTGATAGGCTGTCCCAATCAGTGGCGCCTGCACAATCCAGTCACGCTTGAGAGGGAAACAACAAATTGAGGGAGAATTTTTTTTAATATAGAAGTAGTAACGGGTACTCAGTACTCACGGTTATGGATAGAAATGTAGCGGAGTAATGAGTACAATATTTGCCTCTCAAATGTACTTGAGTAAAGTCATGAGTACTCCCCAAAAATGATACTCGAGTAAAGTACAGATCCCTCAAAATTTTACTTAAGTACTGTACTCAAGTAAATGTACTCCGTTACTGTCCGGCTCTGAACTTAACTTTTCCATATCATTCATCTGATGATGGACGTCTCATGATATTTATTTTAGCACAACTGGGCTGTATTAGGCTATTGATTCCCGTGATTTTGCTTATAAATTCCGATTCAGCCATTAGCCTACCTTCGTGATCACGCAAAGAGGTCTGCCGTGGCGGTCCGTTCAGAATTCGCTAGAAGCTAGCTCACTTCTTCTGATGAAAGTGGCCACCCCCAGGACCACAACGTGAAACATGATCATGTTAAGACTAAGAATATAATTTTAAGATTAAGCCATACACATATCAAAATTACAACAGATTAAAAACGAATTTCACGATTTATGTTTGGGTCTATATGTAAGTGCAGAGTGAATATTTTTCTCAATGGTTCTGGGTTAGTGTAAATAAGGTTAGATGTAACTCAATCCAAGTAACTTAAGCAATTAACTAACAACACACTTGTAACTTCTGTTACAGCTATTGAGACATCAATTAAGCATGGCTGATACAAATGAAGGTTTTCAAATAAAATATGTTTTATTAAAAAATGACAGACAACAAAAATGTGTGAGTGTGTTAACAAGAAAAACAAAAACCAGGGACAGGTGATCCATGAAACAGACAGGACTGGTGATGGCCATAACAATCCTAGAGGTCCGGCATTGTTCTCACAAGCCAACAAATGAAAAGTTAGTATATCCCAAAAATTTAAATTAAAAAAAAGTTGCTATAAAGGTGGTAGCGATTCATTACCGAACTAATTAGATGCTACCTTCACAGCTGGCGAAGTCGCGCTAGCTAACTAGCAAGCAGGCTAGAAAATTGGTTGACACAACCAAGATAAAATATAAATAATTACGCTGTGCATGTACAAATGAAGACCAGTATACGCATCGCAAAGGGCCTCTAAAACAATATAGACAGTTGATAATTCAAAAGAGGTCGATATTTCAGCAAGTTACCTCTGGAACAACTCGACGCGCTGCAATGTAAGTGAATGTGGTTCAACGCCCAAAAGACAGTGTTTGTAACTAATCCGATCTTCACATCCCGGAAGTAGGCGGTTAAAAGCGCCGCCTTTTTTTACAACGGAGGTCTATGGGAGTGTCGTAACTCTTTCTCTCTATGGCTCTGAACTAGGGCTGTAACGATTAATCGCGATTAATCGAAATCCAAAATAAAAGTTTGTGTTTACATAATATATGTCTGTGTATTGTGTATAATTATTTTGTATATATAAATACACACACATGCATGTATATATTTGAGAAATATTTGCATTTATATACTGCATATATATTTTTATATGATTTATATTATATATAAATATAACTAATATAAATAACACATTTTTATTAAATATATACATGCATGTGTGTGTATTTATATATACAAAATAATTATACACAATACACACACATTTATTATGTAAACACAAACTTTTATTATGGATTTCGATTAATCGCGATTAATCGTTACAGCCCTACTCTGAACCATAAGCTACATTAGCATTAAGATAGTTTAGCATGCTAATCTGGTTAACATGTTTTTGTGTGCTAATTCTTACACTGAAGCCTCTCCTCTGCAGTTTGGTAAGTCAACTGAGTGGCGCAAGCTGCTAAACCATGCTGCCGAGCCTGTCCTGAATTCAGACAGCAATAAGTACTGTCGCCAGAAGTGGTCCAAAGATGCTCCAGTTCCAGACATGGCGTCTATCTGAGAAGGAACTCAATAAATAAGACATGTGGTGCATATAAAAATTATTAATTTTGAGTTGATTCTCACTTGAATTATGGCATCGGCATGCTCGTCCTCCCAGTGGCGCAACAAGATAAGTGACAGGCATCTGATCCAGAAATAGTGGGTTCGAGTCCTGTGTGGGATGACTTTAGTAAAATTGTGTGGAATATTGTCTCATTTCAATTCCTTTATTATCCTATTCAAGTGTTGTACTAATATTTCTTTCTCTTGGATTATATCCTAAGTATGTTTTTGTTCATTCTGTTTTCATTCTCATCTGAACTTCTGTGCATTTTGAGTTAATTTTCACCTGTACTTCTGAACCAGCTGTTTTTTCATGTATGCTCAATTTTTGCTGTTTTTGCTCTTCTATCGAACTGTACGCACGTGAAGATGCATAGAAATGCAGATATTTTGCTGTGTTAACATCAGCAACCAAAATAAATAACATTCATTCTTATTACTTTTAAGAATCAAATCAATATTTCCCAGCATGCTGTTAGCCAGTCAAAACTGCATAGCATGCTACTAGCCAATCAAAACTTCATTGTGTTTATTTGTTAAAACATCACTTCATTTGTGCAAGGGCAGTTTTAACAATGGCTTTGTTGGAGAAGAAGCCCTAAAAGACAGTAGGAAAGCATCTCAATGATCACTGATAAAACATTATGAGACACTCATGAATAATAATGGGAAAGGTCAGAGTTTATAAAAGATAGTAGTTGGTCAGGCCCAAAGAATCTTTTATTACACACCACAAATCTGCCTATACAGTACATGTTTTTGTGAATTAAGAATCAACTGAACCCCTTCTACTAGTTGCTGGAGTGGTGTCTTTCTTAAATGACAGCAAGCCATGAACTCTGTTACACAGAGGTGTTCACATTATAGCTCCACCAGACATGAAGGCTGTCACATGATGCACGAGAATATAAGTTACTTTATATTTTACTTACAAAAATAAGTTTGCATTCCTCTGCCTTCACTGAACAAGAGTTCCATAGGTCTTTGTTGGCAATGATTGATCAATACATATGTAAACCCTATTTAGGTTATCATATACAAATATTTATATAAAAAATTTACAACACAAATTGCAACATTTTCCCTGTACAAGAGCAGTGATAAGTCCACATTGAATGAATCACAATTCAACAAATTGTGCAAAATAAGGAAAACAAAAACATTCATCAACAGAACTTAAAGGCATTTGGCAATTTGGCGGGTATTTATATCAAAGATAAAGCTTATGTTCAGTATCAATAGCCATGAAAACAAAACTGTATGACCACTTTTATTTGTACACGGCTAAAATCTCTGACAGATTCATGCTCCACTTCACAACCTGAATTTTTCTTTTAAAGTGCATGCAATAATACCAGTAACTCTGACAGAACTGATTCAATGTAATAAGTCCACATCCTGATAAAACTAATGCCAATTAATTTAGGATACTGAACAATGAATACATTTTTGTTCTTTTTTTTCTTTCTTCTTTTTCTAAGTAAAAAGAAATAAAGCGTGGGTTCCACAATATGAAATTAATTAAAAGCTCTTAATGTATTCACCATATTTTAAAATCAGACACTGCTTCAAAATCTGCTTCTGCGTAAAGTTTTCATCAACAGTTGTCACATTCTCTGTGATACATACAAAACAGCTAATAGCCACGGTGAAGACGCAGGACACATTCTACAGTCGCAATGTCCTTTGATGACACCAAAGGCATTTCACACTTCATTTCCACCTAACATGATGGGATCGTACTCAACATATCAAAGTGCTTACTTGTACTAAAATATCCTGAATTACTAATTTAATACCAAAAGTGGGACAATGGCATGGAGAAAAGGTCAGTTTGTCTAGATATTTCTTCTTGGTTTATGAGCTCAGTGATGCACCACCAAACCACTTTTGAGTTTGTAGCTGTTTAGTTTCTCCTTTTTAGAAATACAGTGAAGTTCTCACAGCTGATATGAGTTATAAGATATTGATCCAGCATGGTCACTGTTTGGATAATCTTGGTAAATCCAACAATCAGGGACAGTGCAGGCACAATGTGTCCAAAGACATCAGAGTTGAACAGTCCCTTTTACCTCTGTTGGATCATCTGGCCTCATCCTTGAGAAAGTCAAACGAGGCCAAGCTTCCGAATCCTAGCCGCGCACTCTCTGAATCAAACATCTCCAGTTCTCGCTCCTGACGCTCAAATAAATGCTTGATTTTTTCGGTCCGTTCCTTATGAAGTGAGGCCAGCTCTTCTTCAATCTGTGAACATAGGTGTGGGTAGTATTTCAGACAAGATTAATTAATTTCAGACAAGTCAATTAATTAATCAATGAATAATACTATTGATTAGCATTACCAAACATGGACGTTTTATTATTATTTTAATTTAATACTGTGAAGCTGCTTTAATACAATCTGTATTGTGAAAAGCGCTATACAAATATTCTTGACTTGACTTGACAAGATTCCTTCCATTTTATTACTACCAAGTTCACAGTTTGACCAGTTATGGCCAAATCTATCCTATCAATTACAGAGGTTAATAAAATAAAATAAAAATAATAAAAAGCAGCTCACCTTCTGTTCCAAGTGAGCCCGGCGCAAAGACGCCTTCTGTTCCAACTTCTGCAACTCACGCTCATGCTGGGCCTCCATCTGTGCCTTGGTTTTGTTCTGGTAGGCATCAAGAAGCTCCATCTCCTGGTGTAGCTGCTGCCTTAAAGCCTGACATTCAGCCTCCTGCTCTTCATCTAAACGTAACTGGGAGAATGATATGCTCCAATTATTATCTAAAACACTGATATTTTCTATAGTCCATATAGAATAAAATCAATATTGCATATGTAAGCAGCAAAATTACACTTAACAGTGTTCATTTGGAAAAATTGTGTAAGTAGAAACTTTGGCTTGCTTGTGGAAATTCAATTTGTGAATCCTATTTTAGCAGTTCCTAGCAGAGCCACTAGAGGGAAACCTCTCAAACGGTTTTAGCCGTTTAATATAAGGGGAATATTAAAAAAGCACATTTTGACTGCATATGAAAATAGCATTTGTTTATGAAAAATTAAACACTCCATTTAGAGTGTGTTGAGTGTTTCAACAGGTTTTCTCTAATTCCAAAGAGGCAATGTGAAGGGAAAAAATGCATTCCCATTTTTGACACACTCAGTGAAGTCCTGTACTGTTTCAAAGTTGTAAATTAAAAAAAAGATTATTAGAGTACATAATACAATTCTATTTCAGTCTTTCACCTTCAAAATGTTGTATTTAATTAAATGTCTTACATGCTGTTTCTTTGTAATTATTAGTGAAATTTGCTAGTAAACCATTTTTTTTGGCAGTGTATGTTTCAATACATTTATAACCTAGGCCACAAACTGACTCCACATTCTGAGGACAAATTGTGTGGTTTGACATCATTTTCCTCTGCTGCTTGTGTACTTTACCGATTGAGAGGCCATCATCTCATTAATGCTTTGCTCATATTGTTCTGCCAGCTGTGCAAGCTTGCGGGTCTGCTCCTCCTTCAGTGACTTCAGGATGGCTTTATGGTCACTCTTCGGGGAGACTTCCAGCTGATGATTCCTCAGAGCTTTGTACTGCTTGTTTTGCACCTTACATGTATCTTGGAATTGCTTTTTGATCTGCATCTCCAATGTCTATAATGAGATGAGATTAGGCATAATTTTTGATAATGATTTAAGGCAAGGCACGTTTATTTATTTCATACACTATGGTAATTCAAAGTGCTTTGCACAGAAAGGAGTTAAAATAATCACAAAATAAAAGCAAGGGAAATTAAAACAGTTATAAAAGAATTAAAAGAGTAAAAAGATGATAAACTCATAGATAATCATACAAGGGTTAAATACAATAGGTTTTTCATCCTGTGTTATTGTGTACACTTTCACTGTTTCAAAGAGAGAAAAACATTTAACATTAACCTTTAAATACATTTAAATGCTTTTAATGTTAAATTAGTGACTTGTTCATCCAAAGCTGCTACATATTCTATTTTTATATATTTATATTATGTATTGTTCCTTTTGGTTCTACCCACCATTACAAAATGTTTACCTTGAGGTTCCTGGGCTGCTGTCGGCGTTCCAGTGCATGCTTTCTGTGTAGCTCCCTCTGCCGGCGACTGTTGTACTCCTCCTGGTTCTCCAACTCAGTTTGATGCTGGTGGCGCATCAGCTCAAAGCGTAGCCTTTGTAAGGTATGTAGATGCCGCTGTTCCAGCTCTTGGGTGGACTCATCCTGCCTGATCATCAACGCATGCTCCATTTCTTTTTGTGTCTTCTTCTTGTTAAGTTCCTTTTACACAAAGAGCAAGTCATGTATAAATAATATTTCATTAGTTTGTGTGACATCAACAAAAAAAGGATAACGTGTAACAGGTTTCTGATGTGAAACAGCACAAATGCTCTGATCAACACTAAATATCACTATATAAAATCTACACACACACGCCTTTCAAACTTTGTGGTTAGTTTTTTTTTAAAGAAATTAATACTTTTATTCAGCAAATATGGATTAAATTGATTGTAAAGACATTTAAAAGTGGCAGCAAATACTTTTACATTGTTACAAAATATGATTGTTCTATTTATCAAAGAATCCTGAAAAAAAAATTGAGCAATGCAATTCTTTTAAACATTATTAATTAGAAATGTTACTCAAGCACCAATGATTTGTGAAGGATCATTTGACACAGGGGTAATGATGCTGGAAATTCAGCTTTGCCATCACATGAATAAATTACAGTTGAAAAAATATTAAATCAGAAAACTGTTCAAATAAATACCACCTTGGTGAGGTGAACATAAGAGACTTTAAAACATTAATCTTAAACTTAAACCAGCTTAAACTTCTTTTTTTTTCTTTCTTTTTTTATGTCTATATGAAACCTCAAAATTCACAAGATCAAGAGAATGTGCTTGAGACATTCTTTGTGGTGATTCATATTATGTCTTGCCTCCCGCATTTGCTCTTGTTCAAACTCATGCTTCTTGATAAGGCTTCTTCTTTTTAGAGCACGGCAGCTCCTTTCATAAACCAGTCTTTGCTGGTTCAACAGCTGGGCCTCCTCCTCAGCCTGGGAGCGCTGCATTGTTTCCTTATGCCGTGACAACCGCTCCTGTTTCTCCTCTTTTGGTGTATCAGAGTCTTCATTCATTTCCTAATGTATAGAGAAAAAACAAATATCTTACTGTAATATTTTACTGCAAAATCATGGTACTAGAATATAAGGGCATAAGGGGCAATGGAATTATTGGCTTACACCTATTAAAGGTAATATGAAACAATTAGTCTGACATTGTTCAGGTGACAAAGGAACTAACATTGCCTATGGCAGTGGTTCACAAGCTTTTTAGAGTGGTGTGTACCCCCTGAGGCATTTAACATCCTTCTGTGTACCCCCTCTGTTCCACTTAAACTGCAGTCACACCTTTTCCATTTCACGAGTTTGCACTTACAAATAATCAGACAGAGAAAAGACTATTTGGCGTACTGTCCGAGGGTAGGGCCCCGACCTCGAATTTCGCCCAAACCCAGAGTGCTCCCCTCGTATCCCTGGCTGGGATAGGAATCAGCCAATAGTAATGAATGGCAAAGCGATGCATGAAAACTGTTTTAATAAAAAAATATATATTAGACCACCACCCAATGTAAGGTTTGTGCCACAGCTGCCCTAAACTAACAGTATTGCTGATTACCGAAATATATATTTATTTATTTTTCTGTAATGGTTAATCCACCAGTATGTGTAAGCTCTTTAGTCACAGTTGGCCAAGTTAAAGTCTGGACTTGAATCCTATATAAACATATTTGGGATTTAGTGGATTCAAAGATAGATTGCATAAAAGTTGAATTAAAAGCAAGTCTTTGGGAACAACTAAACTATTTCAGTCATTACATTAAGTCAATAACAACAGAGACTGTGGAAAAGTACATAAAAACAATGCCAGCAATAATGCAAGCCAAAGGACGCCTGTCAGGGTTCATGGTTTTGTGACCTGACACTCCTGTTTTGTCTTGTCTGTGTGCCTTGTTTCATGCATTTTCATGTCATGTTTTGTCTTGTGCTGTGTAGCACGCAGCTTGTGTTTACACTAGCTATGTGCTTTCATGTAGTCATGTTTTGTGTGAACACGTGGCTTGTGAGTGTTTTCATTGGCTGCGTGTTCATGTCTCGTTTGTGTGAGCACTTGGCTTGTGATGTTTTACTGGCCATGTGCTTGTGTTTTTTGTCATGTTTGGTGTGTGAGCACATGGCTTGTCATGTGTTTCCTTGTGCCATGTGTTCTCCTGTCGATTGTCTAAAGCCCAATTTATACTTCTGCGTCGAACTCACGCTGAGCTACGTTGTAGGCTGTGTGTAGCGCGCGTACCCTTCGGCGTACCCTGACGTGCACGTCTCCAAAAATTTAACAAAGCGTCAATTCTACGCGGATGCAAGCGCAGTGATTGGTCTGCTAGAACCCCTCCCTCGGGTTTCACATGCTCCCTATGCATGTGTAATTGCGCGTCAACGATATAAATGAAAACCAACGCGTAGTCTATTGCGTAGAGGCTCCGGCGTAGGTCCGACACAGAAGTATAAATCAGCCTTAACCCTTACCTGATTATTGATTCATTTGCCCCACCTGTCCTCCCTCGTTACCTGCTTTGTTTGCTCTCCCTATTTATTTTCCTTGTGTTTTTCAGTCCTGTGCTGGTTCGTCGTCGTATGTACACTGTGTGTTTCTCTGCTGTCAAGTCAAGTCGGCACAAAACAAGATGGCGATCGGCCGTTGGGCAACGTCG
>JARPMJ010005475.1:0-62496 GCA_033366665.1 Phoxinus dragarum
TATTTTTGCTATAGTGGAACTATTTTTTCAGACACTTCACAACCGTGTAACTTCCGCTCAATATTTGAATCTGAAGCGTTAGCACACTCCCGACCACTTGATGGCGATAACCGATGTTTATGTCTCGCGGGCGACACTCACGGTCACAGTCGAGTTCAACTTCATATTACAAGTAACAATTAATAAAAGGTTTTGTTTGTTTATTTCGCTTACTCTCCCGGAGCACAGTTGCTCTGCTCGCTAGCCTTATGAGAAATGGAAGCGAGCAAAAAGATTACATCGACCAAATGTGAACAGCCCCCTTTCCGTTTCCGGTAGCGCATTTATATTAACGAGCACTCAGTCCTTCAACAGAATTCAATGGGATTTTACAAAAAGACGAATAAAACACGATAGAAACTGTATTTCGCAACACTTTTTGTTTCTGGAACATCAACTTGCATCACTAATCACTCGGTGAGTTGCACAGTTTTGAAAACTAATGTTAAAGGTTGTTTTAATGACATTTTCGGACATGGCCATTGACTTCAATGTTAAATGGGTCCATGGCCAATTCTTTTATAGTCAAAAACTCGAGAGAGGAACCATTGTCAAAAAAATGTTGTCCACCACTCTTGTTCATCCAAAACAAACTACAATATTGACTCAAGGTGTTAAATACCGGAATTATCCTTTAAGAATAACAGTAAAATGCTGCAAAAAAATTCTTACACCTTAAAAGGCGATTTTACACCTTTACAAATCTTCTCTTGCGCATGCAAATTTAATTTACGCTTGCAAACTTGTGTACACTTTCACAAATCTTACCCTGTGCATGGCGATTATTTATGGCATCATATCACCTTCATAGTAGACCTCCTGGGAGAACTAGGTTTCTGCTGGAAGAGGTGTTAGTGAGGCCAGTAGGGGGTGCTGCTACCCTGGAGTCTGTGTTGGTCCTAACGTCCAGTGTAGTGATGGGGACACTATACTGTCAAAAAGATCGGGTGAGACGTTAAACTGAGGTCCTGACTCTCTGTGGTCATTAAAAATCCCAGGGTGTAACCCCGGCATCCTGGCCAAATTTGTTCATTATGGCCTCATAATCATCCCCATATACTGTTTGGCTTCATCACTGTCTCCTCTCCACCAGTAAGCTGGTGTGTGGTGGGCGTTCTGGTGCAATATGGCTGCCGTCGCATCATCCAGGTGGAAGATTCCCCTTCTATGTAAAGTGCTTTGAGTACCCAGAAAAGCACTATATAAATGTAACATTATTATTATTAAAGGTTAAAATTAACAACTCAAATTAATTTTAGTTACCCTTAGGGATGCATGATAAATTGCCCACCATGTCAGTATCTGCTGATATGTTAGTTTTTTTTTTAATATAATCTTTATCGGCCTGAAAAGAATTTTCGGAAAAAATATATATTTATTAAAGCCCATAAATAATGTATTAGTTCCTTCAACTGAGATGTTTTTGAATTGCTTGAAATATGATTGGAAATCACTTCGAAAATGGAAAACACAGACGATGTAAATGTTTGCACTTAACTGTCATGTAGGCTATATAAAATTATAATGAGAACATTATAATAGTGTGCTTGGGACATGGCTTATTAATGGTGAGACATTTTGTCTTTGTAATCCACTCTCAAAAATTATATTTACCATATCTAATTTATTATTAGATTTATCAGCCAATATATAATTTATCAGCTTTCAAATATAAATAATTATTGGTTATCGGTATCGGCCAAAAATGTATATCGGTGCATCCCTAGTTACCGTGTAAATCTGCTTTGTGTGCACAAATACTGTTCTTCTCGCAGGTGGGGGTCAGCAGCTTATATACAGTGACCCTGCATGGTGTGGGGATTGGTACAGACTGGTTCAATTAAGAGGTTGCAGGTCTTCATTGGTTTAATTCAAACCCATACCTTGTAAAACCCATACCTTGTCAATACGTGTGTTTGACTTCATGCGGTGCTCTCACGATTCTTAATGTCATACGCCAAACAGTATGTGCAGCACATTGACTTTTTTTTTAATTTGGCGTGAGATTTACTTGGGCAGCGTGAGACAGAGCATGAAAGCGTGTGTCACGCCAAATGTGTGAGTTGGCAACCCTGAGTTTAGCCAATGTTTGCTAACATTACCTATCCCGCTAGCTAGCCAGCCTGCAAAACTTCAAAACAGCTCTGCATGCTGGGTAGAATTAATTATTTTAAAAGTTCATGCTCAACCTCAAGCTCATGGCTCGTCTTTAAAAGTTTTTAATTGGATTTTAACTTCCAAAACCTGATAGGTGTGGTCACATTTACCGCTTTTGGTTGAATTTTGGGGGAAAAATCCAGACATTTTAATAGAAATCCATTGGACATGCGGATTTGCCACGTTCACCAGGAGAAAGTTGCTCGGTCTGAGTGACTTCTGCACGAGCTGTGATTCATACATCGCTACACTATTGATAGGCAATGTACCTTTTATTTGCTCACAACATTTTCTAATGTGAATGTACGTGCCTTAATGTTTTGATCTGTTGCTATTAATTTGTTATTGTAGGAAAGATCTTCTAATGTGTTGTAACTTTTTTTTCCTGTAGGAGAATGTGATGGGCAGTGTGGAGATGCATTGGGATGGGAACTGGCTCCCACATCCAGAAGAGCAGCTCTTCCTGGATCAGCTATTTATCTTTATGGAGCGGAGGGGTTCCCCTATAAGCAAAGTTCCCAACCTGGGTTTCAAAAAGAGTATGTATGCATGAGTGCTTTTACATGTGAAAAAAATTGAGCACCAGTCACTTACTATAATAATTTCTCTGTAGTATTTTCCACCTTAACTTATTAATTAACCAAGCCGTTTTCCTATTCGCCCACAGTTGACCTTTTCCTCATGTATTCAGTTGTAAAACGACTGGGGGGATATGAGAGGGTAAGTTTGTCATGTCGTTTCATTACTTGGCCCTGCTGAGTAAGCTGTAATCCATCATAACGGAATGAAAGCATTAGCGGTGAGCTCAGTAGTGTGAGTCAGAACCATTGTCCTCCCCATCGCCTGCAGGTGACATCGCACCGTTTGTGGAAGACCGTGTACAATGAGTTGGGTGGAAGCCCAGGCAGCACCAGCGCTGCCACCTGCACAAGGAGGCATTATGAAAGGTGAGCGTGAAGCTCTGATTACAGACACAATTAATTCCTGCTGCTTCAGAGGGCTTTTCCCATCTAACTGAATGCCCATTTCCAATCAAATTCTAGGCTGATGCTCCCTTATGAACTGTATGTAAGGGGAGAAAACCCAGAACTTGGCAAGCCCAGAGCTACATCTTTCTCACCCACTACCATCAAACAGACTGTACGCGGCAGAGGGGTGTCAAACAGCCCAAAAAAGAATGCGGTTACAAACCAGGTGAGGGTTTTATTTTCTATAGCTCTGGAAAAGGGAAATGCTGACCCTTTTTTCTCAATAAGATGAGCTAAACATAATGTTTAGTCCATATTAGATCCAATTATGGTTTAAGAACCATGCTTTGTTCATACATTTGTCTGATATACAATATGCCACACTACTGTAGAAAAAACTATTTAAATAATTGTGTAGCAACCTCAAATAAAGCTCCGAAAGGTTTGAGGTCACAAATTTGGGTAAATCCAGTGATTCTTTTTATTCTCAAAAACGCTTGCTATATCATCCCAGTACTTTGTAAGCTTTGTTTTCAGACCGACTAATAAAATGAGCATAACTAAGATTACCTTTCTTTGCCCTACTACTTTTTTTAGGCCTCACCGCCAGATGGTGTTGTTGTTGTTGTACGGAAAAGAGGAAGACCACCTGGAAAACGCAATGCTAAAGTTCTGGCCAGAGGCAGAGTTGGAAGACCGCCCTTGCATCCCAAACCTCCCTCAGAGCAACCAGAAAGACCCCATCAGGAAATCGTGCAGCCATTGACTATTTTTCAAGAACTGAAGCTCACCAACCATCCTCATGGCCAAGGTCTATCTCTTGTACCCTCTAATACGGTGCTCCACCAACCCGTGCTGGGACGAGATGTGAAGACGGAGACGGTAGAACCTCAAGCTCCCTCTTTTCTGTCAGTTCCTTGCAAGTTACTGGCAGGTGGTTCCCTTGAAGGATTCAGTCCCACTAAAGGACTGTGTCCTTTGGACCTCTTTAGAGCCCGTCTCGGCCTCAATGGAGTGAGTGCTCATGAGGTAGCTCCTCAAGATTCTTCTACGCCCCACCAGACAATTGTGGTCCATCAGCCCAAAGTCAGTTCACCCGAGACCCCTGAGAGTCTCCAGCACCAGTGTTCAGGGTGTAGTTTGGATGCCCCGTCCCAAAACGGAGGACTGGCCATGACCAGAGCTCCTCTGCCCCCTCTTAGGATCCTTCCGCTTGACATCGGCTGTAGCCTACAGTTGCGTCAACTGATGCGCACCCGTCTTGGCTCGACACACATGAACACCTTCACCAAGAGACTTTCCGAAGTTCTGGCTCAGGATCTTGGCAAGACCTCCCAACCCAACGGGAGTGCACCTCAAGATCAATCCCTTCCACTGAACCTGAGCAAGAGAGCCATTACCAAGAGGTCTTCTGGAGACATGGAGTTCACAGAACTACAAGGCCGGGATGTCCAGTCTATGACCAAGAGACCAAAGGTGGAAACTGAGGATCTCGGAGCATCTCTAAAGTGGAATGGCATGTCCTTTCTGGTGCCTTTGAACCAAGATGAGCCAGCTGATCTTAGCTCTCCTAGCAGGGCCAGAGCTTTAGTTCAGGACAGGACCAATGTGGCTTTGACTCTTCCCGAAGCCTCTTGTTTCTCTTTAGTGCCCAAATTGGATGTCCCCCTTGAAAATCCCTACAGTATTGGTGCTTCCCCTGACTCTCTACCTTGTATTTATCACATGAATCAAGGGGAAGACAAGACCAGCGTAAGCACAGTGACAGTTAAGAAAGAACCAGAGAGCGCATCTCTGGATCCAAATCTAGAACCTCAATCAAACAATGACCTCTACTCGCAGTGTGTACCTACTGATGATATCAAAGAGTCGGATGCAGTTTCCTCTCTCAAAGTACTCTCTAGTTCCCTCCTTTCGAAGCCATCTAGCTGTTAGCATGCAGGCATGGGAGCGTTACTAACTCTTGCATACTTTATCACTCCTCTCTGCTCTGCCTTTCTTGCAAACACGTTTGTGTCATGTATGATCAAAGAGACAGTTCTCCAGATGCATTGCGATCTGCTAATTACCTGCTTTTAAAACACTACTAAACTTTGAACTGATGCAGGTGGCCATGGGTTTTTACCAAAGATAAGGTGCCTTGAACTTGATTATTCTATATTTTAGTACTTTTTAAGTTGAAACGTATGCTGTAGATAGTGGATCATCAAGTGGCCAGCCAATAAAGGACATTTAATATGACTCATGGAGCATTTGATTTCTTTGACAAAAACAAATACAGGTATTTAAGAAAAACATGGACACAGAATCTGGGTCTGGTTACTGTTGGATCCAGATATGAAAAACATTGGGACATCATTGCAGAAGATTTGGTCAGCTACTGTACTTTTTCCTTAGGCATGAATTGCTTTGTTTATAAATGGTCATTTGTTTTTGTTTTATGATGAAGCAGTGTCATTTTGTGGGTGTAGGTAATACACTCAGTTATTATTTATGTTTTACACCTTATCTAGGTTCTTCTTTACTGTTCTTTGGCAGTGTGAATTATTTTTTTCTCTTCTCTTTGTGTATTTGTTGAACCTTGCTATTTAAGAAATGGGCTCCATATGACCTCTGTGCTGGATCTTATCATATTTTCCCTTGCTACTCATTTTTAGAAACAATGTACTGTATTGTGCAAATGGTATGCATATTTTGGGTCCCAATGCAAATTCTTTTTGTTTGTTTTTCTTTTATCATTTAAAAATGCATTTTAATAACATATAGTCCTATATTGTAGTTAATTACTATTTGTGTTCCTGATAAACCATCGAATGGTTTACCATAGACATCATTGATTATGTGTTTACAGAGAGACTGTTGTGAGAAAATGGGTAACTTAATTTGCTTTTCACTCCTCCTAGACCGACCTCTTGATGCAATGTATTTCACAGGTTTACAGATGACAAATTATATTTAATAATTTTCACTCGGTTTGCTAATGATTAATTACGTGTGTAAAACACATTTGTATGATCATTCTTTATTATTCTGTTGGTTGTATTTTTCTTTCATTTAATTTCTGTACTTGAAAGGCAGCCAAACAGAACGCTAATCCCTATTTAATGTTCTATAAACTGTTGTAATACCACCAGGATAAAAATAATTATGATTTTTTTTTTTTTTTTCCTTATTTTGCATGCTATGCTAATGGAACATGGACTCAGTGACAGATTGTCACTGCAGACATGTTTAAACACTGAATATTTATAATAAAAAATTATGTACTTGCATGCTGTTATTTTAATTGCTGAAAGATTCTTACACTTTAAAGGTATCACATAATTTAATATTTTACTGTAGTAACTAACTATAGCTATTGTAAAATAAATTATGTGATCTTTTAAAGTGGCAGAAGCTTTGTCATTTCGTTTATTTATTTGACAGTGGGGGCTTTCATGTAAATGGTCATTCATGTAAAAAAATATTTTTGACGAGTGAAAACGAAGTGAGGCTTAATGTGTTCAGTGGATTATAGCCTTTTGTTAAAAAATATTTCGAGTGTTCAGCTGACAAAACGCCTTTCTAAAAACTTCAAGTAGAGATGTGAGCTTTGAAAATTGGATGTGATCTAGTACCTCTTATACGGCGCATGAAGACGGTAAATCTATCCCTCACAGCCTTGCTTTCATTTGCGTAAAATTCAATATGGCTTCTTGCCTATTTAAGGTCTACTGCGGGACTTAATCTTAGTAATGTATGGTCATTTTTTAAAGGGGAGGGCACCCTCAACTTTCTGTTGCAGCACCCTGTGGCCACCAGGGTGCGATATCATCTCGTGTTTAGAGGCCATCCAATAACCTCTTACCGATATTGAACTTCCAAACATAAAGATTAACACATTTTCAGGCCTAGTCAACATTTGCTACAAAGCTGATTTGTCCGTGGGGAATTTGTATACATTTCTAGACCAGTGCCTAGAATCAAACTAGTCAAATTTGACTGTCAATCTAGAAAGTAGCTGTCTTCAGATGAGACAAAATACTAGACGCAGTCTTTCATGAGAGAATTTTTGTTGTTGGACTGAATAATGCATATGGTTCCCCTCTCCTTTATTTTTTTGGACGTAACCCACGGGTCTTTCCGCTGGTCAGGCTCTTTGTTTTAACTTAAAAGGCTCTCCATGGGTCTCGCTTTCATATGTCTGGTATGTGGATTGTATTTTCACAGAGCTGCTGTGCTGGTTTAACCCTTTACAACCATCTAACATATTGCTTTAAAAATTTTGAAATCCAAACTAAACCGCGAACATGAAAGCATTTGCGTGCACAAAGACGTGAGGGTAAGCGGCTTCTCGAACAAGGAAAAATGTAGGGTGGGACTTGATTTGTCCATGGGGAATTGATTGGATGGATGTGGTTTGTTATTGCTGTGATCTCATGTGAGTGACAGGATGTCACGTGCACGGATGCAGCACTAGGTTTTATACTGCAGTCTGCAAGTACTTGTACTTGTAAGTAAACTTAACATCATACTTAAAGTGCAAAAATAATAGTAAACTATAAGTATTACTATGTTTTGCATTTTTAGCTTTGCTTAATGGTTAAAAAGACCAGACTGGTAACCCAAAGGTCGCGGGTTACACCGGCAGGAAACCACTGAGATGCCCTTGAGCAAGACACCTACCCCCAATCGCCACAGAAAATTTGCTGCCCACTGCTCCGCTCCGGATGTGTGTGTCCACGGTTTGCAGTGCGTGTTCACTACTCACTGCTCCTAATGTGTGTGCACTATCTTGGATGGGTTAAAATGCAGAGGACAAAGTTACCATACTTCAACACTTAATATCTATACTTGAAATATCCCTTTAAAGCGGACCTATTATGCCCCTTTTTACAAGATGTAATATAAGTCTCAGGTGTCCCCAGAATGTGTCTGTGAAGTTTCAGCTCACAACCCCCACAGCTAATTTATCATACCATGTTGTAAATGCATTTTTGAGTAGAATGAAAAACATGCGCTGTGTCCCAATTCGCATACTTACACTACGCCCTAAAAGTATTGACTCTTTTTGGAAATAAAGAGTACAGTGTGTAGCAAAAGAGTAGGTAAGCTTTGGGTTATACTTCATCATCTTTACCGGACAGCTCTTTTGCTTAGTTACGTGCATCCTGCCACAGTTTAAACTGCCCTGTCAATCAACTTGTCTAAGTCAAAACCCCCCACATTCAATTTAATTAAATTTCCTGCCGTTTCGGAGAGAAATGTAGAGCACGTTGATCTGCCAGTCGTGGGTCTTTCATGCGGAGACTCTGCTCATGTGTTTGCAATTTGAATATAATGATGCATTTAAAAGTTAATAGCCAAACATTACAAAAGTTCACAATGCTGCTCAAGATGAAATATAACATGGATAACATTGAATAAATACATTTTCGTCAGGTTAGATACTGATAATTAATCACTCAAACCCCTTTATCTAAACCTCTACATAACCGCCAGACTCGTACATCCTCCATGTCTGTAGTTTTTTAAATTTTTTTACTCTTGTTTGTAGTTCTAATCAACTCCTCGTCCACAGCGCAATGGGTTGTGGGTAATATTAGCCGTTAGAGTGCGCATCGATCTGCACTTCAGATTCTGAACGGAAATAGACCATCCGGGTATCTTTGGAATACTCATTTCAACACACTACGATTTGGGACGTACTAATTCTATTTTCGAATACTATTTAGTATGGATAGTATGCGAATTGGGACGCACAGATACTGTTTTTGTGCATGTATCTTTAAATGCAAATGAGCTGCTGCTTCCCACCCTGCTTTCCAGGGCGGAGCCTTTACAGCTGGTGCCTTAGATACTCTGCCAAAAACTAAAACATCTGTTTGGTTTTGATGATCATCTCTTTCGCGGTTACGCTCACGTGACATTGTAGTTCTTCATCATCATGAACGATTATTATCTGCACGTGTTTTAAAGCCATATCAGTCTAAACTTCTGATATATGGTTTTCTGAGCGCATACATCCGAAGCTCGCGCACAGAAAGCTGGATGTCAGACAGCGCGTCCCGTGAGAATTAAACTAAGTTCTCTTTGACATCTTTTTGCATTTAAACTGCCGAAAATACACAAATTAAGGTCACATAAACAGTTGGTTATGTCTGTGAACATAAACAGCAAGTAAAGAAGTCGCTTGTGTATTTTAGATCTGTGTCTTAAAGTGACAGCAGCATGATATACAGTACCTATATATATGCTGTTAATATGGATCAAACAAAAGAAAAACAGAAAATAACTCATTGGTCTTGATTGAATAACCAGAGCTTTACATTCCTTACTCGAATGCTGCTGTTAAATACTCTGTCGAGGAGATAAACATGGCAGACTGTGTACAGCTCACTGAGGACGGGGTCTATGCTAATAGGGCGGAGTCGTCAGCAGTTGTGGGCGGGGCATGTGTATTGTGACGTCACATTGCATATAAACTGCAAACGGCATGTTCTGAGACTTTGCTAATAATTAATGGGGATTTAAAAGAGTGGGTGGATTTTTACCATTATAGGGTGGTTGTGTACACACACTGCTGACACACATTTATGTTCAAACATTATGTAAAAATGAATTTAGCATAATATTTTTACCTGTACTTTAACTCTTTCCCTGCCAGCGTTTTTCTATTTTTTTTTTAAGTTGCCAGCCAGCGGCAGCATTTTTGATAATTTTCACAAAACCTTTATGGCCCCACAGAATAGTTTGTTGTATGTACATAAAAAGTAGACTGTCCCCACAAAGATCCCAAACTCCAGTGTGTGCGTGCGTGCATGCGTGCGTGTGTGTGTGTGTGTGTGTGTGTGTGTGTAGAGCATGAATGAGTAAAGTGTTGTGGTGGAGACTGGAGTCCACTGTCCGCATTAATCAAATTTCCTAGAACCATGTTCTCATACTGTTCACATACTGTCATTTGATCACTCATCACTCATCTTGTGACACTGGATCATTTGACATATGAATGGGAAAAAAAATGAAGTTTTTTGTTACACCATCTCAAAATGCACAACATATTCATAATATTGCATGGACTTTGCCGTGGACTTTGTACTTGCGCCTATTGGTGAGAATAGAGCAAAACATAAATGTTGTACATTATTGAAATCCAATAATATATAGTATAATATAATTAATGGAAAATTTTCATTATGAAATGTTTTATAGTTTTAAATAAACATTAAAGGTGCTGTAAGCGATTTTAAAGAATGGTGCAGAAAATGTAGATATATCCCTGAAGTAAGTATGAAGTGGTCGCAGTCAGATTGTTTGTTTGGGTGCAACATGTTTACTATTTCTAATCTATCACCAACAGCTTGCACAGACAAACATCCTAAAACTAATAAGAAAGCAGAGGACTTTTCATCGTTGGAGGGAGCCGAGAGATTCTCAGTGCCAGGAGACAGATACCAATCATGGTTGTCTTTGGGCTTAACAGGGAAATATTTCGGTAGCAAAGAGTTCACATTGGCAGAACTTCTTTGAAATTTTATGTGAGAAGTAGGTCCATTGTCAAGAGAGTGCATGAAGCACCGCTTAGAGGTCACTTTCAAACCAGTTGGTTTTATATTGGTAAACACAGAAAATTTGCATGTTTAAAACTTAAACAAACTTGAGTCATGCATATAGGGAAATTTTGCCTCACTTGTACCTTACATGAAATTCCTGATCGTGTGGATTCCTATTGCGGTGACTGTATTTCGCCTACAGAATTTCGTGTTACAAATGTATATGTAAACACACCTTTATTCATCGGCCAATATTGGCAATATGATGGCCTTACAGTTCTTTTAAAATTGGGTATAGCCTATTACATTTTATACACTGCGAACAATGATTCCCAAAACTTTCAAGTAAACACATCTCACATCACATCACAAATTAGTAGTGTTTTGCTGCCAAATTAATGAATGTCTCTGGAATAAATCGGTTGAGTGAATGATTCAAGCATATAATGACACTCATAAAGACAGTCACTTGGCGCCACTTACTGGCTTATCAATGTAACTTGCAGAAACGGTCACTCAAAAATACCAATCACTAATGCACACGTTTTACAATAAAAACAGTGAAACAGTAGACCCTGTAGTGAATCCGTAAACCCTGCTGGAGCATTTCAAATTGTGATGGGTCGGTCATGAAAGTTTCAACGCTACCAATTCGTACGAATTTGTACGAGTGATTATAAGGTGGCCAAAATTTACATGACCTCACTCATACGAATTCGTACAATTTGTCTAAACCCATGTGATGGGTAGGTTTGGGGGCGGGGTCAGGGGTAGGTCATTCATACGAACTCATACGAATTTGGCAACTCGTAAAATATGTACGATTTAGCAAAACTCGTACGAGTGAGGTTGTATTAATTAGTAAGAATTAGCTACCCTCGTAAAATTCATACGAATTGCCGTGAGATCGGTTGAAAGTTTCGTTCATTGCGTCTGTTACTTGACAAATGAACAAAGGAAAGGTGAAATAATCATCTGTGTTTCTCATAATGTATATTTTGCTGCATTACAATCAGAGGTGGACAGTAACAAAGTACATTTACTTGAGTACTGTACTTAAGTACACTTTTGGAGTATCTGTACTTTACTTAAGTATTATTTTTTCTGGAAACTTTTTACTTTAACTTCACTACATTTGAAAGACAAATATCGTACTTTTTTACTCCACTACATTTCTGTCAAGGGCCTTGAGTAAAGAGTAGTAACGTCAGGGATGATTTGGGTTTTATTTTGGTTGTAAATGAAAGTCTGGTTGACGTAAGAACTCGACTGTTGTTGGTTTCTGACGTCAACCCGATTTTCAACCACAATACAACGTCTGTCCAACGTTGGAGATTAACGTCAATCTGATTGGATTCTGACATCAACCTGATTTTAATTTTCAACGTTGGGTTTGGTCTTCTAAATGTGAATTTTGTCATTGTTTTGGAGCACACTAGCTTATAGATAACAAGGCTAACATATTCATACTAAAAGCCAAAAAACTGGGCACAGCCATTTGTTTGTCCGAAACCATTATGGACGTTATAGAGAGCACTTATTCAATCTCACGACTGCAACTGTGTTATAGAAATATATGTGATATTGAGGGTAGGTAGGTATAAATTCAGAGGCATAAGGTACTGTAAGTATTACATGCAACAATAATCAAACAATGTATTGACATTTACTTGATACTTTAGTACTTTTAAAAACAAGTACTTCTGTACTTTTACTTAAGTAAAAATTGGTCTTTACAACTTTTACTTGTAACAGAGTAATATTTGACCAGTAGTATCTGTACTTTTACTCAAGTAAGGAAGTTGTGCACTTTGTCCACCTCTGATTACAATGAATTCCTAAATTTCGTATGATCAAAGATTGCATGTGAACATGTATGGGGAATTTGGGTATTGAAAATATAACATTTTCAAAAGTTTATATAACTAAACCAGAACTAAACTTTGTTCATTTTAATTTATTTTTCAGGTTAGAAGTTACAAGTAGAAGTTAAAGTCACCATGAAATCAATTGGACTGATTAAAACAGACAATTCTAATTTTTAATGCGATATTACAGTATTTATATATTTTTTTTAAAGTTTATTCATGTGCCCTTGTAATCTTTAATCAAAATAACTTCCCCTCCCTCTTGCAGCGACATCTCTTCTTTTCTCTGATGACGTGTTTAATGGTGTGAGGGCGGGACATCCTGTCACTCACATGAGATCGACCAATAGCAAACCACAACCGTCCAATCAATTCCCCATGATTCCCAAAATGAAGCCCTACCTTTCTTCTTGTTCGAGAAGTTGTTTCACTTGGATATGCATCACAATAAGGAAGAAGAGACTATCGCGACTTGTTTCATGCTGACTTTTAAGTAGATTTTAGTACTTTAGTATATTTTTGTAAACATATTTTACAGTGAATTGGCATTTAACAGAAGTTGAACAGTACCATTGATTTCTTTTAAGTTGAAACTTGAAAGGCACCTTGAACACCAATTTTCAGCATTGCTACTTTGCGGTATATTTGGAACTGATAATTAATAGCAAGCTGCAGAGAATGTGTTGGGGTGAAGAAACATCACAGGAGCTGTTAAACACACAATAGCGGTTCAATCAGACACTTGTATTGTGCCCACAAAGTTGTATTCCTGAATGGCAGAGCTCTCCTCACACGCCTCTTCCTGGATGCCTGCCGAGGCTCTGCCGGACAGATGTCTTCCCCAAGAACAATCCTCATCACCACGGAATATAATTGCTACCTTTGTAGGCAGTCGGAGACGCCAAGGACCAGATGAGTGAGAAGAATTAATTAATGGTAACCCATTTAGTGGGCAGCCAAGAGGAGGGGAAGCTCTGAGGCAAACACAGATCCTGATTGGATGAGACTGCAGTGGAAGGTGTGTGTGTGTGTGTGTGTGTGTGTGTGTGTGTGTGTGTGTGTGTGTGTGTGTGTGTGTGTGTGTGTGGGCCATTAATGTGGAGGCTGGGCTGTGAGGAGGGTGAAGGGCTGAGCACTATAGCTTATTTCCGTGTGTGTGTGCGTGTGTGTATGCGTGGGTGTGTGTGTGTGAGCCCATCTTCCTATGTGCGACACAGCAAATGTGTGTTTTTGGGTCGTGGGATTAGAAATGCTGCAATTGTTTTCAGCAGGAAAAGTGTGTGTATCGTGGATGAAATCTGTGCCGTAGTTGAATACATTACACACACTGACCCATGCTGTGGCCGACAGATCCTGGCCTTGTGCCAATATATGGGATTGGACGGAATCCATGGAGCTCTAAGAGGTTGTTAAGTACAGGATACTAGGATAAGGTGTGCATTGGATGGAGATTTTCCCACCATGCACAAGATATCTTTCATGTTTGACTTTGTTGCTGCCCAGAAGAACAGGACAATGCCGAATGCCCTTACAATATCTGACATTTGAAAGTGTGTGGTCCACTTGGTCTAGTTGAACACATTCAATCACAACTAACTAAATAAATAAAGCAATGTTTTTGAGCTTGGCATTTCTACTATGACCCAGACATCTGGAAACATTTTGGGATCAAAAGCCCAGAAAATGCTGTCTAGGTAGGCGGCACAGCATGTTTTGAGATACAGCCGTATATACATCCAGCACACACACAACTCGAAAGCTCATTCCCGTCCCATCTAATGCCACATATCATAAAGGAAATATTAATTCTAAAATCCTATAAGAGACTTATCTCAGAGACCTCCGAAATAAGAGGGACAGTGACTGTACAGCTTTATGATTTATGCTGTGCTTTGCTCTAATGCTGTTTGTCACTTGTTTTTTTTTATATTTAAAATTAGTTTGATTAATATTTTACAGCTTTTCTGATTTAACTGTATATGCATTATATTAGGTTATATTAAGCGTCCTTGAGAAATGGAAAGGCACTATATTTATTAACGCTTATTATTAGCCTATATTAACACAACCATTCAAATATATATATTTTTTTCTTTGACATCTTTTAGATTTTAAAAATATTTTTAACAGCACTATATCTTATGTTCACCAAGGTTATTTGATAAAAAATATAGTGAAAACATAATATTGTGAAACACACACACACACACACACACACACACACACACACACATATCATTAGGCCTACTCTAGTCTTCAGTGTCACATTATCCTTCAGAAATCATTCTAATATGCTGATTTGCGGCTCAATAAACATTTATTCTTATTATTACAACTCTTAATATGTTTTTGGAAACCGTGATAGCCTATATTTTTTCAGGATTCATGATTCAGCATTAATTTGAAATAGAAATATTGTGTTACCTTTCATTTGTATATTTGCTGTCACTGTTTTGATCAATTTACGTGTCCTGGCTGAATACAAATATTATTATTTTTAACCTTACTGTCCGCATAATTTTAAATGCTATAGAATTTGAATTGTAGCCCATGGCAATAAATTATTAGGCTATATTTAGAACACTTTAGAATCTTTTT
This sequence comes from Phoxinus dragarum, assembly GCA_033366665.1. Taxonomy (NCBI): domain Eukaryota; kingdom Metazoa; phylum Chordata; class Actinopteri; order Cypriniformes; family Leuciscidae; genus Phoxinus; species Phoxinus dragarum. The sequence goes on from JARPMJ010005475.1 coordinate 15,163, forward strand.
ATTCTTATATAAAAAGTAGGCTACTGCTTGTATTTTACTAAATCTGACAAAATGAATGCAGTTTTTTTCATCGCCCCATGTTGCCTACACACTAAGTACACTAAACAGTATATAGTATGACAATGATTAGGCTATAGCCTATATCCTATTCACTGTTTTTAACGGTCTATGCACACATGCAACATATGACGCATTGCTCTTTGTTTTGCGTTCATCAATGAGCATCGCGTGTTTAAAATGTCCACTTAAACAGTTTGTCTTATTTTACAACGTTGCGTTCCATTGTGAACACAATAACGCACTTCACGCAGAGGCACTAGGACCGCGCGTCGGAGCAGAGCGGCAGCAACGTCTCTTTGTTCAGCGTGCAACATCTCTCCTCCTCCTCCTCCTCCTCCTCTCCTCTCGCGCTCCGTCCGCAGTGACTCTCGCGCTCCTCATCATCACTGCTACACTGGGCTGGATGATTGCAGTGGCAGCAACATGGCTGTGAATCTCAGCAAGAACAGACTGGCCCTCTTAACAGCCTACCAGGACGTTATCAACGAGACGTCGGCAATCGACTGGTAAGATAAATCAAACATGACTTAAAAAGACTCCCTTTTTTAGTACGCTGTTACTGCTTTGCAATTAAAACAATTAAGCTGGCGTTCTAACTATATGCAGATGGGTTGCACAGAATGGGATTATGCGTCTGGGATGGATCCTGGATCTCTTGTTTCCTATTTCAGGGGGCTTTTGTTTGATAAATCGATTTTAAACCTCTTCATTCATTTTTTAGGTGTTTTTTGGGGGTAGTTGCATTTTAATAGTGCACACTTTGATACATTTTGGACCCTAAAATGACACATTTATTTTTATTTGTTGGCATCTTTAGCTTGCCTATTGGTGTACTCGGATTTTACACTAGGTTGCAGTTCATGCTTTGACCTCCAGAGAGTTGTGCAAGGGATTTTGCACTGTTTGCTCAGTTCAAGGGAGTCTTCACTACAGCGCTTGTGATTTGCCAGTTAGAAAGCATGAGCAGATGATCATGCCAAAACCCAAATATTTGCAGCCTTCCTAATTATTTATCTACTGAGTGAAGTATATCAGTGGGAATAATGGAGCCTTTCCATTTGCATGGCAGGACAGGGATGGGCGAGGCGACGGCTGTCTGTCAACCTGTCAACCGTTTATTGTGCTCTCTCATCTTTATCTTTTGTACCAGACGGAAACGTTACCTCTGTTATAATAATTACTTACGCCTATTTAAGCTTTTGGTATTGCGTATATATTTTTTTGTATGGCCCTCGTGGTTGTGGAGCCTGTACAGGACATCTGAGCTCTTTGTGTTGAAACGAAACTGTTAGTTCTGAATCATTAGTAATGCGTTGTTGGTTTAACACCCCCAGCCAAAAGTTTGGTTTGGATTATTTTGAGAAATTGTTTTTCGTTGTACAGAGCATAATTTGGACCCTGACTGAATGACGTGTTATGAGTAGTGATAAACCAATATATTGATTGGTCAGGCCCATTGATTTGGCTTTGAGATGATCAGCCTTGGTAGAATCTCTGCCTGGCCACTTAACAGTGTTAGATTAAAAATCTACCCACAGTCTGGCTAATGAATAACAATTATTTGAATAAATGTAAATATATATGTAAATAATGTGGGATTTTTTTTGTATTGGCCACACACACACACACACACACACACACACACACACACACACACACACACACACACACACACACACGTGCATTGTGTTTTCATGTTTTATGGGGACTTTCCATAGACATGATTTTTTATATTATATAAAAAATCCCCCCCCCCAAACACACACACACACACACAAAAGAAACTGGACATAAAATCAATCACTTTCCCCGAAGGATTCATATTCTCTCATTTTCATTGAGATGTTTGTTTTCTGCATCAGCACTGTAATTTGCTTGATTATATGATTATATATGAATAAACTGATGTCCCACAGTTGCCACTTTATGTGACATTGACTTGACGGGAACAAAGACTTTCAGCCTCTGTAAACAGCTGCCTTCCTCTATATTCACCCTTAGCCTAAACCTCGGTCCAAACAATGCTCCTGTTCTACGTGCGTAAAACCACATGACTATACCAGACGCAAACACGACTCTCCTCTTTCCTGTACCCACACAGTTGACATTATCATTGAGCTAACTCGCATTCCTCTTCCTGGCATTCATCCATGTGTCATTACAATACAACCAACCACCACGTTATGGAGCCTTTGTGTCTGGAAAACCTTAAACGCAAAGTGAACTCTGTGTTTAAAAGATGAGATCAAGCCCAGAGGGTCAGCGGCATTTTACTAACCACCATTCATTGCCAAAGGAACCTCAGGGTAGGCTTCAAAACTGAGTAGATAAAGCTTCTAAACCTATTGAGGCGCATCGGACATGGAAATCAAATTGTCCTGAGTGCATGTGTAAGGTTGGAGGGCGAGTTCCAGGATGCTTTTCTTAGGCTAAGGGCTGTCGTAATTATTTTAAAAGGATTTTGATGTGTTGGGTGCCGTAGGGTTTAGAAAAGAAAGCTTTTTGAAGTTTGTCAAGGATAGGTGACGCCAAGCCATTTGGGATAGAGAGTTGGGTATCAGAGTACTCTCAAATATCAAAGAATTGTTGCAAAGAATGTTCGGGCTGCTGATCTGAAGAAAGCTTATGGATATGTGATCCTCAGAGCTGATGATGAAGGTACTAGTGGAGTATCTTCTGGTCACCAGTCACATTATTTCAGCTGTCTATAGTGCTTCTTAGGCTTCTGGAAGGAATCTTCTTGGTCTTGGTTGGTCCCCCACCCCATTCTTGGGTCCTGTTGGGTCATTGCAGTTATCATATGTCCATGATTTTGTAAATCAGGGGTTCCCAAACTTCAGTTGCTTTGAAAACACTGCAATATAAGCTGCACACGTAAATGAACACAGTGCCCCTATTCACTGTGAAAAACGCAGCACAACAGACTGTATACATCAATTAAATCACAGTCTTTGTTTTGTTCATCGTGTTTTGATTAGATATATTTCATATATAGCTTTTCATTGACTCACTAACCTCATGCATATCCCTCACAAACCCCTGTTTGGGAAACCCTTTTGCAAATGATAAACTGTTGGTTTCAATAGATATTTCATGTGAACCATTGCAGCAGAGGTGGACCTGCATACACGGTTTCCCTTAACCTCAGAGCTGTTGGAGATTTGTGGGGACCCAATCGCACTGCGGGGCATCATGGCACAGGATGTCTTGTGTAACACTGCAGTAGGAAAATGCAGGAAGAACACAGTTCTTGCAGATCTTACCAATGCCCTTTTAAGCAAGTTACTCCAGTTTAAATTTCACAAACATCCATTATACAGTAGCAGTAGCTTATATAATTCCAGTAATATAACTAGAGCTCTTGCATGTAAAAGAAAAGATTCCCAACTTGAATTTGGTGGGAAACATAATCATACATCATGATACATATATTATGATCATAACATATCTAGATTAATGACTCACTAAATACACTATTAGCATCTATAATTGTTATCAAAGCTACTCAAGTGCTACACTCTTAAAAATAAAGGTTCTTTATTGGGATCAATGGTTTCATGAAGAACCTTTAACATCCATGGAACCTTTACAGCGGCTGAAAGGTTCTTTATAGTGGAAAAGGGTTCTTTTAGATTCTTAAATGTTCTTCACACTAAGATTAAATTGTTATTTTAAGAACTGCTCATTGAACTTTTTTTTGGCGAACCAAAAAGGGTTCTTCTATGGCATTGTTGAGAAAACCTTTATTTTTGTCAAACTGGTGCATTGGAACTTGTACATTTTTTCAAATGTAACAAACAGCAACACTTGCCACAACCAAAACACAACCACTGCCTCTTCAGCCAGAAGAAATCTCCTCTTTCAGCTAAGCTCAAGCCTTTTTGCTTTTTGTTTAGGTCTTCTGAGCACAAAGAAAGCACGTGAGAGCCCCAGAGACAACTCTTCTGTTTGCATTCGGCTGCCAAGAAATGTCGGGGAAACCACACAGAGGACTGGAGATTCATATTTCGCATGGTCTACCAGACTCTGTAAATTGTTACCATTTCCCTAAAAGTGTGGTGTGAAGTCTAGATCTCAACTTCACCTGCAGGGAGTTTATCTCCCACATTCCCACAGTCTGATGCCTGCATTCCTCCTGCATCAGGTCACTATCTTAGTCAAGTCATTTATCATTCCGAACCAGTGCTGGGGAAGCTACATTAAAACTGTACTCAAGCTACTCAACATTTAAAGTTCTGCATTTTCCAGAAAAGAAGTTGCACATGATTATAAGTTGAACTAAACGTTCCCCTAGGGTCATTTTCCTGGTTGCATTCACACCGCCAGTAGGAACTCTAAAGTGATGTAAGCTGCGCTTGTTGTTGTTGTAACCTTTATTTTGACGGCACTGTGGAAATTTATTTTAGAACGCCAGAGCACACAGCTCTCCTATTCTCCGCCTTTATTAGTTTATGATCTGTTTAACAGTCCTGTCTAATATGTTATTAGATAGAACTTTTGTTCAAAGAAAGTAAACCGTATATGAAAAGGTATTAGCATTTGCCTCGTGGTTGTTGCCCGATGTCGCTAGCTGAGCAGAAATACATTATCATGTTTCGCTTGGTCCCTTCAAAGTTGCGTTGGATTTTCTCCTTAGCGTGAAGGTTGAGAGGTCCATCTATCACTGTTTTTCATGTTCGTAGAGTTCGTTTTGTGGTATAAATATATAGGCTATAGTTTGTTTTTTTGTGCTGGTGTTTCGCGTGCGTTCGGCCAATCAGCGTACACTTCATATACCGTATTTTCCAGACTATAAATCACACTTTTTTTCATTGTTTGACTGGTCCTGCGACTTATATATCAAAATTAATTCATACTGACTGAGATGAACCAAGAGAAAACATAACCGTCTACAGCCGTGAGAGGGCGCTCTAGTTGGCGGAGTTGTTCAGAAGCGACACCGAGAAAGAATTCAATGGATTCAGTGTTGTGGAATGAGATCGCGGGAGCTTGGTGAACTTGCTTACCGGTAACCTGCTTGTTGGACTCGCTGGCTAATGTTAATTTAGCCTATTCAGCCTCCCAGGTATATTTTCTTTATGCTATTGTGTAGCTGAAAAACTGTTAATGCGTTACGTTAACATACCGGACACCTATTCAGCCTGTTGTTCTGTGTGCTATTGTGGAGCTGAATAACTTGCCTTTCCAGATTAAATGTCTGTTCTTGGTCTTGGATTTTGTGAAATAAATTTCTAAATAAATGCGACTTATAGTCCAGTGTGACTTATATATGTTTTTTTTTCCTCTTTATGACGCATTTTTTTGACTGATGCGACTTATATTCCAGAGCGACTTATAGTCCGGAAAATACGGTAGTTCATATTGTGCTGGTTTAGACCCTACTCTGAAGTAGGAGCTAATTTAGTTCCCCCAAAAGGAGTTCCTTGAACTAAAATTGTTCCTAGTTCCTGTGGTGCAAGTACTTCCGCCATTAAAGGTTCCTAACCCTAACCTTACATCCTACTAATACTCTAATGAGAGTTGACTTGATAAACGCTATGATAAAAATACTTGAATGTACTGCACATTTTAGATGATAAAAAAACTTGATAAAACTTGACAAAAAATATGGTAGTTCAACTAGTCAAACCCTTTTAAAAAGTTAACAACACTGCAAGCTACTAAGTAAAGCCAGGTGCACACTGTACACTTTTGGCCACGATTTTGCCGTCTGAGACAAATTTAGCAAATCCTATAAGATTCCTCTGATCCTAGGCTAAAATCTGAAGTCTTGATCGTTAGTTTGACATGTTTACCGACAGCTGATTAATGACCATTGCGATCAAATTTTACCTCACCCCAAGCTCACTGTTACCGCACGTGTCATTGAACTCCGGAACTCCTTTATCTCAATGCTAAATTTATATTGTTTTTCAAAAAAGCATGTAAATTAGGCTGACAACATTAAATTGAACATCATTTCTTCAATAAAACTAGGAAAAACAAAAATTTCTGGAAATGTGTCAACATTAGTGACAAACATCTTTATATTTGTAAAAATTTTACTCAATTCATTTAAACGAATTGAACTTCTGTCATAACAGTAGTTTAAATGCAAAATAAGACATTTATGCTAATAACCACTACAGCGCCCCTTGTGGCAACGCTGAAAATGCAGTACATAATTTTGCATTATGCAGTCTTACAAAGTTTTGAATGCAACGGTGCATAAAATTAGTTTGTGTATTTCAAAGCATCTGTTATTGGGTTTTTGCATCAAGTAAGTCTGAAGCTGTGGGCACATTAATGTGATAAACATTTCCAATTGGTATTTCCAACTCAAACTGATCTTAAATGTGGCTGTCCTCTGTAACAGTTCAGTTGTGATGCATACTGAAAGAAATGCAGCCTGACTGCAGTATAATTGAAGAGAGGACATGCAGTGTTATCACTTTCCAGACATAGTGGTGCGCTGTGTGGGTAGATGACACTTTGGCTTCTCTCTTCATGGACTCAAGGCTGTCTGTGAAAGGCAGCTGATTCAGATCATGGCTGTGTATTTCTCCTTGTGAGTGGCATATATTAATAACAAAGGCGGCTCCTTGCCTGGCTCTTGACCCTTGACATTACAGGAGTGCAAACATGTCCACATCCCAGCTCTGATAAGATCCAGGCCACAACATTCTCAAAGTTCAAAGTTTAACATTTTCGACAGCTGGTAAGAACAGTTTTTGTGTTTGTTTGTGAATTTTTCATTTTGAAAACAACTCTTTTTTTGTCAATATAATCAATTATCAAATAAAATATGTAAATGGTATCATGGGAATGGGAATGGGAAAACTTCTTTTTGCACCCAATGTATAACATTTTGCATTTACAATATATATATATATATATATATATATATATATATATATATATATATATATAATTATATATGTTAAATGATTAATCGCGATTAATCGCATCCAAAATAAAAGTTTGTGTTTACAAAATAAATGTTTGTGTGTACTGTGTATAATTATTTTGTATATATAAGTACACACACGTGCATGTATATATTTAAGAAAAATGTGTTATTTATATATAAAATATTTATAATTTATATATAGCCTAATATAAATTATATATAAATCGATATACAGTATATGCATGGAAATATTTATTAAATATATACAAGCATGTGTGTGTATTTAAATATATTAAATAATTATACACAGTACACACCCTATGTATGTATATATATATATATATATATATATATATATATATATATATATATTTCAGTAGAAACTGTATATTAATTGCTGATCCATTGATTATCAAAATAGTTGTTAGCTGCAACTCTGTTAACTGCAGTTATTATGAACATGCAGACTGTTATTTGCAGCACAAGATTTTGAGAAGGAATGAGAACTCTTTTGTGGGAGTTTGTTTTCATAACCTCAGCAAATGCGACTCCATATTTAAACTCTACTGGAAATGAAACGACCGAAAAATTGTTTTGCTTTTGCTGCGTTTGTTGTGGTTTGACTGTGCTTTCAGCTAATGATTCTTTAATGGTGGTGAACTGTTGATTTACTAATTTGTGGTGTAGACAAGTTGTGTCAGAACTGCGACAAGCGGTGACTATAGTTGTGATGACGTTTGGCAACTCTTATTGTTGTTTTGGCAAAATTAAAATCATGCACGCCACGAACACATTTTGCTTGCACACAAGAATGTGGAACAAAGAAAATGTCATATGGTCATATGAAACCAGCATATTGTTTCTCAGGAGTTTTAACTTCTGCACTGAAAGACATTAATGGCCATAAATTCCCATAAAGGGGGGGGGGGGGAAAGAAATCCTGGACAGATCACAAAAGTTTGTTCAGACAATGTTTATGAAAGGCCTAAGACGAGGTGACCGATTCGTTTTAGATGGACTTGCTTGTGAAGCTGAACATCTGGCAGTTCCTTCTTGCACTGGATTAACTACATCATTGAGAAACTGGTAACAATGATAAGGATGATTATGATGACATGGCACTTTTACATCTGGACAGGACGATAGACAGAGCCATGAGATCACAGTTGGATGATAACAACTCTGCTAATGTGTTTTGGATGCACCGATAAACTAAACTATTAAATATCTGCTGGTGATACATTTGCTGAAGAGCTTGAATGTAACACGCAAGCTCCAAAAAGGCTTTCAGACCTGTTTCATAGCATTGTGAGGTGACATTAACAAAGATTTGTTTGAAGATTCATCCAAAATTTCATCAGACAAAAATGAGCTTTCAGATAGCGAGATCCCACTGGGTTCTGACCTGATGGAACTTCCCACCAGGAAACTCTTCTACTAAAATAAGTTTCCCAGTTTCCCTCTGGTAACAGCTACTGACTTCCCCACATCAAAAAGGTCTTTGTCTTTTGGCATTGGTCTGTCCATTCATTTCAGTTTTGTTAGTTGGTCTAATTTTAGCTTTGAACAGAAGACCAAAATGTAGTGGTCACTAATGGCAGTGAATATTTGTGATAGTTCACCCGTTTAATCTTTAATTATTCAACTAAGCCAGTTGACAGAACATGGATCTTGGAAATGAGTAACTTATTGTTCAAACATTTCCCTCAGCCCTGTTAAAACTATTTTCCAAAGTAGTTTACTTCCCCAAGTAGGTCTGAGGGAATGTACAGATTTTTGAGGCCATTCTCATATTAAACAGTCGAACATGAACAAGTGTTGGGAATTAACTTGCAAGATTTAAAACTGCCTTCTATTCAGGACAATTTAAGTGCTTCATTGGCAGCACTTCTTAGATGCAGAGTAGCGAAATAGCACAAGATTGTCTAGGGTGCTTTAAAGTGGTATTAAAAAAAACATTGTCTCCATTCAAACGGACATGGGCACAATTTGCTTAGATTATATAACGGAAGAGCCGATTTAGCTGTTTTATGGGTCATCTAAGTTTGGTCAATTGAAAAGTTAATCTTTTTTTTGTTACTCTATGAAAATATACTTCCAGTGATAGCATTGAAAAGCACACTTAGCACTGAGTACTCAGCTCAGTTCCTCGAAGACATGAACAAAGGTGGGCATTTTTCTCTTTTTTACATTGCTCTCTGGAAAACTTTGTTCTGATTGGTCAATCAAAGAATTCTGAGGTAAAATATGTTTGTATAATGGCCCCTAATTGTATAATTCACTATTGCGTCAGGAATCTCTTTTTATACATAGCTGCTAATGCTAGTTTTATGTCAATCTCGTATCATTCTACGCCAACTTCTTATACTTTACAGTTAAATAATTTTAAGTCAGAACTATACTTAATTTTCATATAGTTATTTATTTTTTCATATTTATTTGACTTGCAGTGGGATAATGTACAGTCGGTGGGTTGTAGTAGCAAAACAAGCACATTCAGGACCCCCGGTTTCGCATATTTTGCAATGATGACTGGCTGGTTATACATGATCACCTACTGACTGAAAGGTGTTGATTAGTGTTGAACTCTATATAATTACACTCTCTGATAAAAATAGACCTTGTGCGTCACTGTTTTTCCATAAAAAAATAATTTAAAGGACTTGTCTTATGCTTTATAATAACTGTTGTAGTAAATGGTCAAGAAAGCATGCTACATTACTAAATTGGTTCTATAGGTTTACTTGTTGCACCTATACAGTAAGTGGAAATCATTGCATTTCTGAGATTGGATCTATTTTTAGAGTTGTTCTTCATTCAAGGTCATTTATCTCACTACAGGCTCTCAATGGGGAGTCTCAATAACCATCTGCACCAATTAAAGCTTTAAGATCATCTTTCCTCACTGAAAATGTCAAACGTCTGTGACGTTTCTGGAAATTAGATTCCGATTGAGGGGGAACTTTTTTTTGGTCTGAATTTGAATATGAGTTTTTGCACTTTGCAATGAACAAACACAACATGTTTCCATGTAGAGCACCAGCATAAATTTCTTTATTTCAGAAATCGTAAACTCAATTGTCTCTGATCATCAGCGATGAAGATATGAAAAATTATTTTGAGTGTATTTATTGCCTTTGATTTTTATTTTCAGTGACATTTTTAGTTTTCCTCCCTGGATTCTATTCTAGAATGTCTTATTTTAAGCCGACAGTGGTAACAGTTGAAATATGTGCTGAAAAATGTGCTCTAATCCTTTTTGAAAATGTATATTTATGCCTCTGACAGGGACCAGGCTTATGTTAGTGGATGAGGCTCGGGGATTTATGGGAAATGATTTGCTTAGTGTGGGTGTCAGTTGAAAGCTCAGAACTATCTGAGACCGGGAAGGAGAGGTGAGGTTTGAATCTGAATGCCATCGTGAAGAGCCTTTTATCTTTGAGGACGTTTGCTATGGCGTTCATAGTGCAAATGAGAGACAAATTTGGTCAAGTCAAATCTCCTTCATTTATATAGTGCTTTTAAAATACAGAGAGTTTCAAAGCAGCTTTACAGTGATAATAGAAAAGTAATGGAACAGAGATTGTTTTAGCTGCATACAGCAGATCTAGAAAAAATTAATTGTCCAGTTTAAGTAAGTTTTTGATTGATTCATTTCCGTTGTAAAAATCATTAGTTATTAACTTAAGGGCCGCTTACACGACACCATTTTCAACTGAAAACAGAGAACTTTAAATGCGTTTTGGCCGTTCATTTATAGGCATTTATACCCAGACTCTCGTACACTTCATTTTTACAGAGTCTGGGCTCTCTCCATTGACAAGCGTTAACTTCCTTGTAGGTTTAAAACTATTGGATCTGCCCAGAGCCACTCTGGATCTGCCATAACCAATCGCTAACGTTTGGTCGGGACGAAACTTCAACTCAAATTAGCGCACGACCTCAACGTCATCGTTCTCAGCCACTCCCTCTGTTCACTTTATTGGACCGGTAAAAATTGACCGGAGAAAACCCAGAATACACCGCAAACCCAGACGACGTACTGAAGGAAAATTAAGCGGAAGTATGTAGGAGGGCGAAGCCAGGCTAGTTCATTTACACGACAACGGCGTTTTGGTAGCCTGAATATGCAAACTTTGAAATAGAGTTCAAAGTGCAAGTTTTTGAAAACAAGTGTTGAAAACGATACCGTTATCATCTCTGTGTAAACTTCAACTCTGAGTTATTCAACTCTGAGTTATTAAATAAACATTTTGTCCTCATACATTGCATGTTTCTAAAGTCACTGGCAGTGGCTCAATCTTTTATCCTAAAATTTAGAAGTGATTGGTGAATCATGATTTCTGCATGAAAATATTTGTACTCACGTTTTACACACAAAAATGCATGTGTATGCAGTTAGTGAATGAGACGCGTTCCTATTTACACATGCACATATTTCTAATTTAAAGTGGAGTAATCTTCATATGCCTCAAATGCTACTTTGTCTACTAAAATGTCTAAGTTTATATTGGAACCTAAATTAAACCTTTAATAAATTTGTAACACAACAATGTGAACAGCTCAGTGCACTGTAGAGTTAGTTTTGTGCGTTTGCGAGTGGAGGTTGGCGTCGCAGTGAGCACCGAGTGCCCCTGTGAAGACCATCTGGCTGTGTGCTTAGCCTCGCTCTCATCCACAATAACATTCGCTAAGATTAATTCTGAATCCTGCAACAAGAGAAGTTTGCTTGCCTGTCAGCTGATTTAGGGGGATTTAAGGAAGAGGAAGATGTACTCCGAATGACAAAACTAGCAGTTCTAGCTATTTTAGCTCACCACAGTGGCCAGTGGTTGTAAGTCTGCTAAAGGCTGGCCCACACTAAAAGATTAAAGTGAGATTTCCTCATTGATAGTTTGTTGATTATTATTTGTCTGCACATACTTACTGTGAATTTTCATATCAGCCAGGAAAATGGTCGAAATGTGTAGTTATGTACCAAAATAATTTTTTGTACTGAAACCGGAAATTTCCAATTTCCAAAATTAAATTGAGATAAATGAATTGTCACGGTCACAGTAATAAACTATTAATTTTCTGCAAAAAAAATTGATATTGCAACTTTTTTTTTTTAGCATATTGCCTAATTTTTGCTCACAGTTGTAGCTTATCCATGTTGCGTGCATGAAATTGACAACATTTTGACACACACAAAATACTTTCAAAATGGCTGGTGCATATTTCTTTTTGTTTAGCCAGCTAAAGTGAAAACAATTAACCTATAACAATAATTATTTTAATGCAGATTTCCCAAGCACGGTCAGACAAACAGATCCCGCCCAAAGCTTACAGGATTGGTTCAACCAAAGTTGCTTTATCGGGCCGGTCAGGATGCAATGTTTTAATAGTGCCCCCTTTAACTGTTGGATGGCTGATTTTTATTTTCAGCTTGATGGTTTCCTTGCAGTTCCTTGATTACATGATACCCTTGTACACTTTAGCTTACTCTCAAAAGTAGGCTACTTATTATAAAAATAATATACTTTAAATGAATATACTTTAGTGCGAACTGAATGTTGCTTTCAGACAGTTAATTGCATGTTTTTTTACAATTAAATCAAAATGTATTATAGTTTTAATTTATATTAAATTAAATTACATGCAATTATACCCATTTAAGTAGGATGCACATCTTTATGTAATTTCATAATTACTTCTTCTGTCTTTGAAATATGGTTAAAACCTTCTGCCGAATGTAATGACAAGCATTTATGATTTATGAACTAAAATATAGTTTATTTTACTACATGAACTAAAATCTAGTTAATTATAGTAATTTCTTTTGAAACTTTTATGTCATGTATTTATTACATTTGCAATTACACATTATGATGAAGTTGCAATTTAGTACAATTAAAATATATTAAATAACAAACTACTTTACATGTGCTTTAGTCAGCATCAAAATAAGTGTACTTTAAAGCATGACAAAGGGTGACAATGATTTAAAATGTGTATAAAACTGTACTCAAGTGTGTTAAGAAACACAGTCATTAAAGTATAATATCTTTAAATACACTTGGTGTAAGTGGCCTTTTTTCATTAATATTATATTATCTGTAAGTTTTTTAATTGGCGTTAATATACGTATTACCATACTTTGATTTATCTGTGGCGGCCTTCTGTAATTTCAACATTGACTGCCACAAATAGATTTCAGTGCTTCCATTTCATAGACTGTCGTTGCCGGGAAAATATATAAAAATGTCTCATAATAACATAAAAGGCATTTAATGTCGTGTTTTGCGCCATATCGGGCGCTGCGCAATGAGAAGTGCTTTCTTCGCTCACCCGATCAGCATGTGATCAGCTCCGCGTCTCAGTTCAATGTGGATGAATGCAGTGAACTCTATCTGTTCATGTGCGGAGTTTAGCGTACATTTGGGAACACAGTTACGCATTATTTTCACATTTGCATAGTTGATGATTACAGCATTTCACTTGATTTGTAATGAGACGCATTTGTAAACTTGTTTTTCGCCTAAATAAAAGCGTGACTGCTGTTTTCGTCACAGGAAATCCGGACAAAACTAATTATGAAAGTTTATGATTGATGAATTTAACTTTCAAATTTACAAAATTTGCCTTCGGGGGGCATGGCCCTGGACCCCCCTGGTGGGACCGAGGTCCTCCCTCCACACATTCACAAAATCCTGTGGGAAACGCTGTAATATACTTTTATAATTTGAAGTAAACTACAAGTGCACATTCCATACAATTATGCACACTTCTTTTTCACAAGGTAGCCATTAACATTGTTCAAAGTCATATGGCTCCGATTTCTATCTCTTGATGATTTAACTCAGTAAATCAAGGTCTTGGACTTGCTCACCATGTTGAGAGGGCACAATTTGTCTAAAGGGCTCATTTTGGCAGGCCGGCTGGGTATTCAAACAAGCAGGCGGCCAGACCGGCTCCCAGCCTGCAGGGACAAGATAACAACCATAACATTGGAATCAGTATATCAGTATATTTAGACCAATGGCAGTCAGTTGGTCGGTTTTGGACACTCACACTACCTGTTGGCTCCGACAGGCTCTGTACCTGCCATTGAAAGAAGTCCAAATCCCTCAACGCTGTAATCTGTATCAATCCCAGAGAATTAGGGACACAGATTTACACAAGTCCCCACATATACAAGAATGACACAGTTTAAAAAAACACACACAAAATGCATATGAGTAATTTTACCATTTAGGTCAGGTTCTTTGGAGCTTCCGGGGGAATTAGCCTAGTCCTTATTAACATTTAGATGCAAAAAACCCTTTTTATGTCATTTCACCCAAATTATAATGAAATGGGTTCAGATCAGGCAGGTTTTTTTTATTTTATTTTTTTTATTCCAGGGTCGTTTAACCACATGGCTGTACCTCAAGTGATTTGTACTACTAGTTTTGGTCTTTTTGATTTTAAATTCGAGAGGAATAGGAGATATTCTGTGACAGGGGATTAGGGAATTGGGGCCAGATTTATTTCCCCACACCCACAGAGCAGCAGGACAAATGCTGAATCGCTTTCAGAAAGCCTCAGTTGAAGCTATTGATCAAGTGAGCTGCAACCGACTTGAGCCGATCAGAAGTTAAATGTCACAGAGACATGAATATGCATGAATGAGTATTCAAATGCACATAAGCAAAACAATCAAAAAGTACAAAAGCAGCCGCTCTTGTATTTAGGTTAAATAAAAAAATGAAGTTATGAAACTTAACTTTGCCTTAGCCAAATCGATTTGCTCTTGATTAAGTAATAGATGAATAAGACCTTTACCGTTTGATATACTCAAAATAAATTATATCTGGTTAACCACTATCTACATAAGAGCCAGCGATAAATTCCCGAAAGACTACGAGATGAAGCTGTTCTCCGGGAACATAAGCGCTGAGCGGCCGCTAACGGCCTGGAGCTCACATCTCCGAAAACATCTAAACAAATCGTCAAATAGATTCTATGTTTATATATAAATCGCATATTTGAGGTATAAACAACTACATTCTTGTCTAAAAATAGCATATTTGTAAGAAATGCTGCAGTAGATCCAATAGAAATTGTGATTTGATTTGATTTAATCAGATTTGAGAAACAGAATTAAGTGTTGTATAAAGTATAGGCTAATAAATCTCAAATAAAAGTGTATTTGTCGAGAAAGTTTTCGATTGTGAGGAGTTTGTAGATGGTCGCGAGATGGCACTGAAAATACACAATGAACATGTAAGTTAAAAGAATACCAAACATTGGTATGATTGAGTAGTTGTTTTTATTGCATTGTGTGATATATACAGCATAATTAATTACACTATTAAATTCTAAATTGAGCCCTAAACCAAATAAATAGCATTTAAATATATGTAATACACACTGTTCAAGGTTGGGGTGGGTAAGATTTGGTAATGTTTGGTAAGAAGTATCTTATGCTCATTTATTGAATCAAAAATACAGTAAAATTGTGAAATATTATCAAATTTAAACAACTGTTTCCTCATTTAATACATTATAAAATGTATTTATTCTTATGATGGCAATGCTAAAAATTTCAGCACCATTACTCCAGTCCTCAGTGTCACATGATTCTTCAGAAATCATTCTGATTGGATTATTTGATTCCCAAGACACATTTATTATCAATTTTGAAAACTGTTGTGCTGCTCAATTTGATGAATTGAAAGTCCAAAAGAACAGCATTTATTGGAAATAGAAATCTTGTAACATTATAAATGTCTTTACTTTTGTTCAATTTAATTTTTCCCTGCTGAATAAAAGTATTAATTTCTTTAAAACAACTACAACTTCTGTATGGTAGTGTAGTAAGTGTACACTCATAGAAAAGCCTATGGCTGAAAGTTGCTAATAATATTGTTTTAGTGTCATCCTTATCATAGTCCCAGTATTCTTCTTCGGTTATTTACAACTAAGTGAGACAACAGATCGGCACTTATGGTGCAGGCTGCATCAATAAAACACACACAATTGATTCTTTAAAGCAGTGTCTCAGAAGCAATAGTGTTTCTGCAGCTGGAGATTGATTGTCTTTGTGTTTCTATTCCTGTGGATGTTGTCCTTCCTGCTGATTATGAAGGCATTTTACATTGGAGAAATTTGGAGGTTTGAAAAGATGGATGTTAAGCTAAGAGATTTGGAAGCTAAGCGGAAGATTTAGGAGGGGAAAGACTGAGAGAGTATGATGTGTGGATGTAAGAATGATTGTAGACCTTAGCGTTTTGCTGAGGTAAGCACACCGCTTAAACGGATGGTGCCGAGGGGGCATGGGGGGTTGATGGTAACGGTTTAATGCCAGGCCATAGAGAGTAGAGACACTGCTCTGATCTGTTCTTTCTGTCCAGATTTAAAAACTGACTACACCCAGACAGTATATCCAAATCTCCCCCCGCCTAATTCATTACTGTTTGTTCTGTCTCTTGTACCGGGCACAACTTAAACCCCATCGGATCACCCACCCAAGGTCCAGTCAATGGCTGATTCTTTTGCACTGACTTTCGGTGGCAATACTAAAGGCCTTTAGCTGGGAGATGAAACTGCACCAGGCCACGTCATTCCTGGCAAGGGATCTCTTTTCTGCTCTGGTGGGGGCAACCGGATTGCCGCAGTGGAATTTTAATACCCTGCAGGCATCAATCAGTCGGTACATTCCACCTATGTTTGCCGTTTCCTGTCTCCCTTCTTGGTCATGTTACAAATTGGTGTGTGGCAAAGAATGCCAATTGGACTTGTGTTAGAAATGGCCAAGAACATATCAGATGTTGACCACAGCCATAAATGTACACAAATGTTTTTTTTTTTTTTTACAAGGTTGTAGCCAAAGTTGAATTATATTTGTTTGCATATAAGAGTTTCACTTTTGCAAACCGTTTCTGGTTTTCTGTACATCTTTGTGACGCACCATGCCCATTTAAATCAAAATTAATTTGCAGTATTCTCTGACTCAGCATAAGAGTAAAGAATATTGATAATTAAGACTGTCCATAATAAGCAAAAGGAAACATCTTTCAAAAAAAATGTGTACGTGCCAAGTTGGTTTCTTATGGTTTTTATTTTTATTTTTCAAGAAATGTTTAAATGAAATAACTAAAAAATGGCGTCTGGTGTAAGTCTTTCTTTACAACATGAATACATGTGACTGTACACATATTTATTATTATGTATTGGGACATTTTTGGGGGGCTGGGGTCGCACCACATGACATTTTACAACCTGAATGACATAAAAAGGTCAAAAGTTTCTGAATATTGGTTATCAACAGCTTTAAAATCTTTCTTCTTGAGAGGTAATTTTTTTTTGATGATGAGCCTTTAAATTCATTCCTCTGTCCTGCAGAGCCAGAAACTGAGCCAGAGTTTTGATCTGCACAAAATAGATTGGTACTTTGTGTCAGTTTTCAATGGTATAACAGAATGAGACAGGATTTTCAAAAATGTGAGTGCTAACCTTCCATTTGGTGACACATTGAGTAAGCGTGAGGTTATGTAAGTCACGACTTCCTCGCTCCTTTTCATAAGGCTCAATAGATCAATTACTAATTCTTTTGTTCACGTTTTTCAATCCCTTTACCTAAGCCAGCTGTTTTTTTAGGAATTGTTTGAACAAGAAAAGGTCTGCCAATGTCGATGCCTTTCCTTGTCCAAGAATAAAAAACGGCACAGTGGATATCTTGCCTTCATTCCGAGAGTGAAGATCCATGATTGATGCGGCTACAGGAGTCTAGATAACTGTCCCCGCTAAATTTAGCCATGAAACGACTGGGACTGTAATTGAAAACGTAAGAGGGATGTTGCAGTTTTTTTCAAATCAGGATCCAATCTCTGATCACCTTTCGAGATTAAAGTGTACCTAATGATAAAAATAACCAAGGATTGACCCGGACATGTCCTGTACTTTTAAAACCGTTTTTCTTGACTGGTTTTGTCCAGGTTCTAATGACCTCTTTGAATTTTACAGCCCGACAAGAAAACCGATATTTAATATAATCGTGGTGATATTTTTGTTGCGTGTTTTTGTCCATGCTTTTCCCCCCTCTGAAGTCAAAGTCATTTAGAGACATAGCAAACCAACAAAGAACCGAAGCAAACCCATGTGTGGTTCCCATAACAAATCCTACTTGTGATGAGAAACCTCTCAAATAATCCAGTCCTGAAATGTAAGGATGTTTCATTTTAACCCAGTTTTTGGACCTACAGGGCCTGAGATTAGTTGTCAAGTCCATCCAGATCCATTTCCCCCCGAGAACGGTCTGGAAGCTTCTGTGGGTGTTTTGCGTGGATAACAGGATTTGCCCCTGATGATGGAGGCAGTTTCACAAGAATGGCATCAGCGCTGGCCTGTGATCACAGCGCCGTGTTGGACAGAATGGAGTGTGAATCTCTCCAACTCCTACTGTCGGCACTGGTGACATATTTCTGAGATTTCAGTGCCCCAGAAACACATGAACATCATGGTACTGCAGTTGAGCTAAAATCAGGGTTAATGATTGTGCTCAACGGGGGCTTTTATTAGGGTTTTTCATAGTGATGCAACAACATCTTTGATTGAGATGGAAACCAAAACTTCTGGACTCAAACCAACTCAAACGGGAAAAAGATTTGCAATGACTATCAGTTATTTTTAGAAGAATCCTAAGAAACCCTGCAACAATATCAGTAGAAATCCTTGCCAGCACCAGACGCTACTGTATATCTAGTATTATGATACAGTTCCATCCTTCTTGTATCAATTAAATATCAAGTACAATCATCAGATCTTCAAAATAGACAAATCATCTTGATCTAATACTCTGAGGATTTTGAATTCAATTTTAGGGCAGCACACGTACTGTAAGCAAAGGGGTTTTCCACAAAGCCTTGATGAATAGTCTTGGTTGGCAGACGTACAAAGAGTATGTCCTGTTTTCCCACCTGTTTTTCTCTCTCTCTCTCATTCACCATCTCTGCCTGTCCCTCTTTCGGTTTCCATTCACACATGACACATTTATTTTCATTTTCGCTCTTTTTCTGTGCTTTTCCAGGCCCAGCACTTGCTCACAGCTATGCTTGTTTTTTTTGTTTATGTATACCATGTATACATGGTCCTGTCATTCGGGACCGGAGTCGGGAAGAAATGTCACTCACAGATTACCCTTACCACCACTCGACTCGAAGGCAGTGTCATAGCTAATTTGACTTTCAGTTGTTACAGGCTATGTCTAATATACTTGCATAATTCACCCTAACCTCGGTGTATCTCAATGTCATGTTTGTTTTCCTTGTGGTTAATGGTCAGAGAGTTTTCCAAGGGTTATACAAGCACATGACACAGCGACGTAACAGACCTTAGTCAGTTTAGATGCTATGTTATGTGACGCTGTATGTTATGCGAGGGATGAAAGTACAGTTTGATCAAAATGTCATATTATCTAAAAAGGGAAACTTCACACGTAAAAACAGAAGTTCTGTCATCATTTACTCCCCCTCATGTCATTCCCTGTGAAAAAAGAAGTGCACTTAATTGTGTGAATGTGCACTTGTAGTGCACTTCAATAGGATTTTTCCATAGGGGTTTGAATTTTTGCTGAAAATAAGCTCTGTGACAAACACAAGTTTTGATTCATCATGATACATCTAAATCTAATTGCCAGAAGAATTTCTGATCGCATTTACTTAATTACAATCAATATGCAATTAAGTGTCCGAAAACATATTCAGTTCACTCTTATTATATTATATTATATTATATTATATTATATTATATTATATTATTATTATATTATATTATATTATATTATATTATATTATATTATATTATATTATATTATATTATATTATATTATATCATTACGTACCCATATTTTTGGGCCACATTGACTTTCATTGCATGAACAAAAAATATTTTGGTAACATTTTATTTTACAATGTTCTTGTTACACGTTACTGTAGTAATAACTATAAATTATGCATAATTACATGCAACTAACCATAAACCAAACCCTAATCCACCCTATAGTAAGTACATGTAGTTCATTCATTATTAATATACTCAGTACTTAAATGCATATTTACACTTTAACACTGACACCTTATAATAAATTGTAACCAATATTTTTTTAGTAAAGGAAGTCCTACAAGTTTGGAGCATGAAGATGAGAAATAATGACAGGATTTTCATTTTAGTTGTCATTTCTTTAACAGCCATTTAAGAGTAGTGCAGTGTAACAAATATAGTTGGCAAAAAACTCAGTGGTTTAGCATCAACTTCAATTTTGACTTTATTAGTGCACCCGATGATATATACTTACAGTGCTCTAATCTTAGCAAAACACTCTCTTAATCCATTTCAAAGCTCTGCATTGCATGCTTCCAGAATTATCAAGAGGTCCTTAGGAAGCACACGGTGGCAATTTTTGGGACAAAACTCCCACTGCTAGGCTTCTAGTGTGCTGGTGACCAAGAAACAAATCTGTGTCAAGCCCTAGTAGAAGCAGTCTGCTGACTCATATACTAGCATCTTCTCCCTGAGGAAGGACCATCCTTGGCTCTTTACTAAGACTGATCCCTTATATATTCAGAAGAAAGACTGTTTTCACCAATGTAATCCATATGCATTGCATCCTGTTTTTCCTAATAGCTGGGTAGTACACATGGGCTGTAACCACAAGCCAAGTCATCTGTGGCTTCAACATGTTGTTTTCTCCCTCTGACAGATGGCTAGTCAGTATTCAGTGTGAAATGGTGGTACAAATTTTGTTTGTTTGCCATTTGGGCTGTGCAGTTTCAATTGCTGACGCTGGTGAAATCCATAGAGGGCCAGTGGATATACTATTATTATTTTGAATGCATTGTCTACCATAGATCTTCCTCCATTTTGAGTTTTACTTTTGTAGCTTTTTTTATTTCTTCATGAAAACTGCTTATAATGCTGGAAAAGATGTCTTGCACCAGAAACATTCAGACTTTTCTGTACTGGCACTGTACCTTTAAGACTTTTTCAAGGTAAATTAGCTCTTTTTTGATTGGCTAACCTCTGAAAAGTTCACATTGTCACATTGTTCACATCAGGATTACCAACTTACTGAATAGGCTCTGATATGCTTTTAATGTTTGATATTACAGTATGTCTACAGTATCCCTTGTTGTAAAGTAAAAGAGTACTTATTGTGAAAACAATATACTTAAAAAAATATACTTAAGTGCGATCTGAATGCAATATTTTTAGTCACTTGATTGCATGTTAATTGTAATGAAAAATTTTTTTGTAGTTTAAATTTATATTCAATGGTATTAGCTGAATTTCTGTGAATTTTGGATTTTTTTACCCACTTAAGTATAGGACTTAAGTACATATATGTTATTTCATAATTACCTCTGTTGTCTTTGAGATATGGTTAAAGTGTATTCTGTAAACCCGAATAAGTTGGCAGAACTCAAAACATTTAAGGCAATCAATTGCCTCAAATTTTTTAAGTTCTGAAATTCAAAGTTTAAAGGGTTAGATCAGGATTTTAGACATGAATCTCTAGCTTCCCCATAAGCAGTGTGGTGCATTGACCATGACTTACCCCCGACAGCGTCCTGTGAGCCGAGCTCCGGTCCAGTTTTGGTCAAGATGAAATTAGTCCGGCAAGTTTGCTGGGGTCACGGCAATAAAGCTTTTTTCTTCTCAAATCAATATGTGTTCAAAAGAGTGATATATTTAAAGCACAAAACAGCTGTCTATGGATAGGTCAGACCTCGTAATGGCTTAGCACTATTTTCTTCCCCGTCATGTCACTGCGCGCTGCCGCTACCCTACAGCCAGCTGCGAGCTGCGCAGGCGCACACCACTTTTTCAGTTGTTCGGCAGTGTTTACAGCAATGTTTACGTGCTCAGAACAGCTACACGAACGAGCTAACATAGCTACTCACCAAGAGCGATCAGTTTGTACAAGCTTTGTACAAAATGGTGCGGACTTGTGACTATCCGGACTGTACAAACAAAGATGTGGCGCTTTCTCCTCACACATTTCAAAGATTTCCTGTGGCAGATGTTGCTCTGAGGCGACTTTGGCTCATTGCTCTGGGCTTCAATGTGAACATTTTATCTTTCTCTTTACGAGTTGTAAACAAAGTTACACGTGCGCGGCTCGCAGCTGGCTGTAGGTAGCGGCAGCGCGCAGTGATATGACGGGGAAGAAAATAGTGCTAAGCCATTAAGAGGTCTGACCTATCCATAGACAGCGGTTTTGTGCTTTAAATATATCACTCTTTTGAACACATATTGATTTGAGAAGAAAAAAGCTTTATTGCCGTGACCCCAGCAAACTTGCCGGACTAATTTCATCTTGACCAAAACTGGACCGGAGCTCGGCTCACAGGACGCTGTCGGCTTATGGGGAAGCTATAGAGATTCATGTCTAAAATCCTGATCTAACCCTTTAAGTAAGCAGAACTAGCAGATTTTTATTTTGTACTTATACATTTTAATAGTTCTTAACTTAAGATGTTTGAGTACACAAATTCATACAATGAAATTAAAACTTTCATGTAATCTCAATGTGAACACTTTTATTAGTATAAACTTAGTTAGCTTTAACAAGCTAATCCGCTAACATACTAATTTGCTAACATATTAGCAATAGTATGTTATACAGAAGCACTTGCTGTATGAGCGCAAGAATATAAAGGTATTATTTGCTCTCAAATCAAGCTCATGCACCACTTGTCCCCATGATGGTAACTATCCTAAAATAAACATTACCAGAAATTCTTTTAAATTAGCATAACAAAACATTAATCACTACTAAATCTCCCACTTAACATTAGTCTGGCACAAAAAAACACACCACAATATTACACTTAATTTTAGCATTTACTCTCCCTTTCGAGTGCCATTGGCATAGCATGCTGGGAAATAGACATCCCAGCCGTTTCAGTTCAACTTAAGTTCGTCTAAATTAAAAGAAATAATTTCATAAAACTCAAAACAATGAAACAGTTCAGTTTACTTAAAATATATCAGTTCTGTGAACTTGAAAAATAAGAAAAATAAAGTGCTAAATACTCAGTTAATTTGACTCAACTAATTAGTTCAATTTAAGTTTGTCCTACTCAAACCAATTCATTATTTTGAGCGTTAGGGTTTACAGTGTGTATTGCTGAATGTACTGACAAGCATTTCTAGTTAACTAAAATATACTTTATTGACACTCATAAATAAAAGCCTAAATAAAATCTGTTCATCATATAAGTCGCTTCAGAAAATTTGGAGTAAACCACTCATATGGATTCGTTTTATGATCTCTTCATTCATTTTTTGAAGCGTCAAAGTGGTAGTTGGACTGTCAATGGAGGGACAGAAAGCTATCAGATAAGAGTTCATCAAAAATATCTTCATTTGTGTTTCAAAGATGAACGAAAGTCTTACGGGCTTGGAAAGACATGAGGATGAGTAATTCATGTCTAATTAATTAATAATCTAACTAACCCTAATCTAACCCCTATAGGATTTGTATTGGCTATTTCCTATCATCTTCTAAGGGAAGTACCAAATTTGGTAAGAAACTGAAACCTTGTTCTGCCACCCACGGTCTTGTGTATAGAGATGAATCATGCTTTTTGTGATCCTGTCTGAATTTTAATCATATTATCATGGTCACAAGGGGGTAGATATGATTCAGTCAATAACTGTAAGAAAAAAACAGACCTCCAGCACTCAAAGAGCTGCCACTTCTAGAGCTATTTGTGTTGTACAAAAAGCCGAACAATTTGCTCAATCATTCATTGAAATTTGCACGCTCGGATTTTACGAGGCCCTTAATTTGTGGGCCATACAACACCAAAGCAACACGGCTGTAGTAGCCAGCCAATCTAAGAGTTTTATGATGTGTGACTTAATCAAACCTCCTGTGGGTATTGTTCCTTTTTTCACTGAGGTGATTCTTGTAAAACGTTAATGTAGTTAGTAGACAGATGTGCTCCGAGCTGGATTTATGTAGTTCGAGTCGGGACGGTAGAAGGGTGAGTGGGTTGACTGAAGCATCAGGCTATTCTGGATCGTTCTTTGTTGTTCCTGTTCTCTTACTCACTGCATCTGCCAGTTCCACCTCTTTGTTTCCCAGTGACGTTTCTTTTGTGTGTTTCATTGATGAAGTGGAAATGACCCCTGCTGATGTGGTATCAGCCCACTCACTAGTGGACATCTGGACAGTCACGGCTGCACTGTCCACACAGATGGTCCTTTCAGAGCGACTAGTGAAAAGATCGCAGGCCAGCGAATGCAATGACATTTGAGAGGCTGATGAAAGCTCAACTATTGCCATTGATCCTGTAATTTACACTCCAGAAAGGATTTTTAGGACCAGTATTTATGTATTGTTTTCCAGTTGAAAAATTCAAGCATCTTTAAAACACATCTTTATTTACTTGAGAAGCAAAATTAAAGATACAAATTAAATATTTTGAAGTAAACCTTACTAACGTTTATTAGATTTACATTCAGTTTTATGTACCGTAATTTAAGCTGAAATTACTTAAAGGATTAGTTCACTTTCAAAAATGTTTTTGCTGATACTTTATTCCTGTCATCCAAGATGTCCATGTCTTTCTTTCTTCAGTCGAAAAGAAATTAAGGTTTTTGAGGAAAACATTCCAGGATTTTCCTCAATATAATGGACTTCGATGGCAACCAACGGTTTGAAGGTCCAAATGTCAGTCTTAATGCAGCTTTTAACGGCTCGACACGATCCCAGTCGAGAAATAAGGGTCTTATCTAGCAAAACGATCAGTCATTTTCTAAAAATAAATAAAAATTATTTTTTTAACCACAAATGCCCGTCTTGTACTGTCTCTGAGATGCGCCACGCATTACGTCATCACGTTGGAAAGGTCATGCAAGACGTAGACGGAAGTACCGACCAAGTGTTTACAATATGATGTATGTATGTTGAATGACACATTTATATGTATTTGTGTCAGTTTATTGTTTAAAATGTCCCTTACGTGTGCCTATCATTACTGGTACGTGTATTAGTCTTTGCCCGTTCGCTTTGTAAATACGTCTTGCGTGACCTTTCCAACGTGATGACGTAATACGTGGCGCATCTCAAAGATGGTACAAGACAGGCTTGTTAAAAAGTATATAATTTAATTTTTTTAGAAAATGAAACCTTATTTCTCGACTGGGATCGTGTCGAGCCTTTGAAGCTGCATTGAGACGGACATTTGGACCTTCAAACCGTTGGTTGCCATTGAAGTCCATTATATGGAGAAAAATCCTGGAATGTTTTCCTCAAAAACCATAATTTCTTTTCGACTGAAGAAAGAAAGACATGGACATCTTGGATGACATGGGGCCGAGTAAATTATCAGCAAACATTTTTTTTGACAGTGAACTAATCCTTTAAATATCCAAGTTGATTGAACTTAAATGGATAGTGCACTTTAAAATGAAAATTCTGTCATCATTTACTCACCCTCAAGTTGTTTCAAACCTGTATGAATTTCTTTCTTCTGTTGAACACAGAGGAAGATATTTTGAAGATTGTCGGTACTCGGTAACCAAACAGTTAGCTGATCCCATTGACTTCCATTGTATTTTTTTTTTCCTACTATGGAAGTCAATGGGACCAGTTAACTGTTTTGTCATTAATTACAAAAAAGTTATTAATTACTAGCTTTACACCTTCAACACTGTTATTAGATTACTGTACTAAATACTCAATGTAAAAAGTATTGCATTACTTATTACTATTTACTTTACTAATTACTCAACCTTGACCAGTTGAACAATACAAAGATTGACATGAAACTGCTCTTTATTTCTTCCAAATAAATAATTGCGTGAATTATTCTTGAACTGACCAAAGTATTTAAAGGGAGAAGGTTAGATTAAAAACATACTTTAAAAATCATTTTGATGTTAAATCCATACAGAATTGTTTTAGTTTATACCGCATTTAAATTACAGTAATGAATTATTAGTAATAACATATGTAAATGTATTTGTAGTGTACTTGGCATAAAATCAATGCATTTCAAATACATTTTGGTATATTTATTTATTTGTATGTTTATTATTACACTTGGGTGAGCATGACTGTAAATACAGTTTTTACAAAGTCATTTTCTGTGATAAATTTCCTTTCAGGTTTATATTGGAAACGCACATCATTGCACCTCATGATTGCCTCTTCACACTTCAACCAGGTGTTGTTGTCTCTTCACCTTTAGACGGTAACAACAGCAGTCCTGGTTATTTAGAGCGCTGCCTGGGTTTGTTTCTCAGTATTTCGTTGCTTTGGTGTAGAAAATGAAGCTGAAGACAGGCTTGTGGAGTGCCGGCCGTGGTTGGATTGTGCAGTGTGTGCGGTTAAATATTCTGGATGGTGAAAGGTCCAGATGGCCTGGTTAGTGCAAAAGTCCTGTTGACTGCATGTCACACACTGCATGCTTTATAATACTGTAACCTGCCTCATTTGATTAGTGTTCTGCTGCGAATAACAGAGCTTTATGTGATTGATTTTGACTTTTTGTCAGCAAACAAATTATCAGCATATAATGAAAAGCTGTGGACTGCTGTTGACTGATAATCAATTTGGTTTATCATGGAATCTGTCAGTGAACTCGTCGTTCATGAAGCATCGATCATTCATTTCCTTTACAAATATGCCTACAAGCAATGCTATATGAGGGATTACGATATATTACGATTGTTTGTGTCCACACAGGGCATTTGTGGTTTCAGTCGCTGGCTGTATGTGTTTGTATAAATCCGTATGACTCAGGCATTGGTGTACAGGAAAGAGCTGGTGGGGTGCCTGCATTTTTTAGGTGCCCCTCATGATGGTATGAGCTCATTAAATTTGCATATCTATGAGTAGCCTTTTCTAAAAAAAAATGCGTGATTTGAAATTGGAACTCTCCTCGTCACTTAACTCTCACTTTGTCACAGTACAGATTATTTTCATGTTATGGCCAATAAATATTTGTTCAGTTAGTTTGTTTTCATGGACTTTCAGTTGGTTTTCATCAGTCACATTTGCTCTTTGTCTTTGTTTCCTTCCAGTCATCGGTTGTCATGGACACTCATCAGATCATCACACCTGTTCATTATCTCCTCATTATCGCTGTGTATTTCAGGGTACGTTCACGCGACAACGATATGCTTAAAACGGAGAAGTTTTTCCTTTGAGTTTTCTGCGTATAGACGACACCATTGTCAAAAAGATCCCCATTCACACGGATCCGCGTAAACAACTAAAAACGCTGTATTCTGCTGCCAGCCCATTAGATGGCGATGAAACACTATAGACTGAACGCTGTTGTCGTGTAAATGAGCGGCCAAAACGCATACAAAGTTTTACGTTTTTAGCTGAAAACAGTGTTACGTTACAGTTAAGTTCCTCCTGCCTGTTTGCCTGTTATTTGAATTATTATTATTAAAACTTTGTGTTTAGAAACATTATCTTTGTCTTCGTCTGCCTTCCTGCAACCATCCGTGACTATATAAAATGCCTGATGTTAAAATGTATATTTATTCTATTTTTTCTAGAAAAATTAAAAAGATAAAACACTAACATCAATCGATTTAAATGTTACAAGTGAGTTTAGATCACAATATTGTACAGTATAAAATAGATATTCCTTTTTTTATTTGCTATTTCGATATTATTTGTGTTTTCATAATAAATACTGCAATTCCATAAAATAAAAAAAGAAATGTTGATTTTGATTTCATGGTGACTTTAATGAGATATACAGAGGTTTGTATCTCTTTCATGCCGTATATACGCCCACTGTAGCCTAATAAGCAGACCAAACAACTCAAAACAATGTCCACATTAGATTAATTAACAGTAACACACAGTTACTGAAAGAACGGCTGCCCATGTTTATCATCCAGTGAATTGTTTTGGAAAGCGGCTGAGAGTGAGATGCCGAATGTGTCATGCGGTGGAGTCCTGCAGGTGGTGTGATTGGGAACATTTGTTTTTTAAAGTGGAACTCGAGTAGCAATAAGCAAACACTGCAAATTGTGTAAAGGGCAGTGCTTCAGTTTGGCCATTCTGATAAAAAAAGAAAAAGAAAGTGTGCATAGAGATGAAATGATTAGCACCCAGCTGGTGTTAAAGTGGTTTGAACTTTGAATCAGAAATTTAAATGGTGTGATCTTATTTTATTTAGTTTTAATACAAAATATGTAGTTTCAATTACATTGCAAACTGCAATAATTATTTACTTTTCTAAAACAGCCAAGAGCATGTGCAATACAACTGTGATTTTATAAAGTTTTTGTTCACCCCCCTAACCTTTCATGCTTAAATGTCAACCAGCCATTATATAGTCTGGCCACAGGTTCCAGTGTGGCTGTTTGCACTTGATACATTTCAGTTTGACTCTCTTTGCATCGGCTGAGCGTCTGCACAATAAATGGACACACTGGCATTTGGAATCCAGCACAGAAGTTCAGTGGTCATGCTTTCACATGCACTTCTTGGCTAAATGTCACTCTGCAAGAGCTTGTCTTGGAGCTCTCGCTAGCCATATGGAGCCGGGCTTGTTCTGGAGGCTTTCACTCACGCCTTCTTCCTGGAGCTTTTTACAGTCACCTCCAAGAGAAGAACACAGCGTTTCTGCGAGCTGCCACCTCCCTCCTGATGCATTAACTGCCCTGCTGGAGAAGACAAGAGGACAACAGCTCCCATTCTTCACACAGATATTATAAACCTGTTGCTCTTGTCCTCATATGTTCTGGTTTTCTGTCTTAAAGGGATATTTAGTTCAAAAACGATTGTCATTATTTACTCATCTTCGTTGTTCCAGATTTTGTTCCATACATGTTGGCTGAAATTGGAAATTTAATTAGGCATGCTTATTCCCCTTATTTTAACATTTAATAATGACCTTTGTCGGCAATTCAGATTACCCAACGCTCACTTAAAGTTAAAAACATGAACAAATTATCACTGCGACAAGTGTGATTGCGTTTACGGTTCTTACTGTCGCACAACTCTGAACGAAATTCAATGACGTCAAGGCTGCAATGTAATTGGTCGTCAAGGCACACGTGATCCAAGCTGTCACGCTTTTTCGAGGCCACGGACCCTCGTATCTCCCAATAATAAGACCATCTGTGGCGAGGCCGGTGGCGCGATGCTTTTATTATTTATATTTAGACAAAATAGCATAGCACACACTACAATAAGGTCTCATTTGGTAACATATTTTAGCACTTATTTAGGGGTATTTTTTTTTAAATGCCTGAAATAACCCTATATATACATACACACACATATATATATATATATATATATATATATATATATATATATATATATATGAACTATACCAAAATCTATTTCATATATATTATACTTCAAATTCATTAACATATTTATTGACATATCACTTAAGACTTATAATTCAACTTTACAAATAAACTTTATTCTGAGTATTTCTTTATTGCACAATGCACATTTCTTAATATTAAGCCTACAATGTGTTTTAATATCATTATTGATAAGGATTGTATGATCTCTGTATAATATCAGTCTTTAAATGGAAGATATTTAAAGTGTACTTGCAATAGTTCCACTTTAGCACAATCAAGTAAACTTTAGTATATCTTTAGTTGCACTATTTCTGCATGAAGTACAAAATTAGTTGTTCCAATTTAGCAAAGTTTAAGTATACCAGTTTAGCATACCAAAAGCACAACTGCAGGGTATTGTTATTAAGTACATAAATATGTAAATGTATTTGTAGTGTACTTAGCACAAAGTAAATGAATTTCAAATACATTTTAGTGTATAGATATTTTTTTACTTGGGAAGGTATGCGGTTAACACAAGTTCAAGGTATTTATTTATTTATTCTATAACATAAAATACATCATCAATACCCCCTTTTTAAAATATTTTACTTATTTTGAAAAAGGTGGTTGCTTTTAAATGGGACTACAGAGTTTGTTGGGGACATTAAACAGCCACATTTAACTGATAATCTTACCTCACTAGTCTGCTTTCACAGCCTCGTTGTTTTTATGATCACGCTTTTGCAAACTATCCTAACTCAAACTCTCGGGGAAGTTTTGGAGTTGTTGGAATCTTAGTGATGGTGATGTTGAAGTCATGCAACTGTGGCGTAGGCCTAGTTCGTTTATGGGCTACGTTTAACTTTTTACTTCTGGTGATTGGATTTAGGCTTCAACATTCATAAAAGTTGTGTTCATTAGTGAAGATTCTTATGATAAACAACAACATGTGCAAGAATAAAAAAAAAAGCTAATTTTCGGCAATATTCTCAAAAGCCAATGGAAGAATCCTATTGGGTTTTTGTCTGGGAACCAGTGTGCCGACTTCCGGGTTGCCTACAGTAATACGTCATCACCTGCGCGCTCTATTTGCAGACAGCTGAGGTATTTTACCTGTGACTGTTGGTGCTTGGCAACACTGATGTGAACAGGTTCTCTGCCCTCCCACTGAAGGGTCTAATTGCATGTGCGTGAGAGCAGGTGGCACCGTTCTACACTTCAATAAGGAAAACGTCAGAGCAGCTTGACTTCACCCACTAAATGACAACATGGATGACAACTGGAACCAGTATCCAATGTGGGTGTGAAGCCTCCGTTGACCAGGTGCGAAGAATCTGTCGTGCGTATCACAGTGGCCTCCATCTTCTGCCACCTCCTTCAGGCAGATGTGACACTATATTTAGCATCCTGCTAGAGTGCTGTTGAATTATCCTGCTTTTTTAAAAATGCCATCAAGCTAAGTGGACTCTTTTTAAACATGTACATGTTATAGCCTTTGAGCAAATGGCCCAAATTAATATTCCTATTTGGTTCAGTTGCTTTTAAAGGGATATTCCGCCCACAAATTACAATTCTCTCATCATTTACTCACCCTCATGTCGTCCCATATGTATATGACTTTCAATTTTTTTGGAGTTTAAAAAAAATAATCCATCTCTGTGAGTCCATATAATGCAAGTGGATAAATTCTTAAAAGTTGCAGAAGGTCCAGCTTCTGATGCTCATTTAAAGGGAAACTCCACCCAAAAAATGTAATTCTCTCATCATTCGCTCACCCTCATACCATCCCAGATGTATGTGACTTTCTTTCTTCAGATTCAAAAAAATAATTAATCTGCATATAATGCAAGTGGATGGGACCCTTTAAATTACGCTTCAAAACCCATGCAAAACCAACACGACAGTAATCCTTGCAACCCCACTTAATGAATCAATGTCTTTTGAAGCTAAAAATAATGATATTTTTAACTTTTTAAACAATAAACCGTTGCTTTGTGAAGTGTGATATGTCACGCAAGAGGTGATGTGGAAGCAGAGATGGTATGAGGGTGAGCGAATGATGAGAGAATTTTATTTTTTGGGTGGAGTTTCCCTTTAAATGAGCATCAGAAGCTGGACCTTGTTGAACTAGGCTATCCCTTTAAAGGCCCGTTTACACCAAGGACGATAACCATACTGATAAATATAACTAAAGTTTTAATAATCATTCTAATTCTATCACAACAACAACGACACAGTAACAATATTGTTGGAAAGTTACTGATGGACCCTAAAATCATTGACAGCCAATCAGAATCCAGATTTTTAAAAAGCATTTAAAGTGGCAGACAACATAACAGAATGTTATCACGTTATAGTTATCATTCTTGGGATGAACTGGCCTGAAATCTTTCTTTAAGATATCAATTGTCTGTTGAAAGCTAGCCGAGAGAAACCGGCAAACTATTGCCTGAAGGAAAAGCGAAAGGTTAATGTGACTGGCCCGATTGTAGGGTACTGACCTTGCAAGACAGCTCTCGTATTCTTCTGCTCGAGATACATAACACTCGTATTATTCACGCCAAGCACTTCAGCTCAAGGAGCTAACTGTCTCCCCAAAGACCAGCTGGGTTTTTAACGCATGTCTGAAAAGATCCGAGTGTCCTAATCAGAAATAACCATTAGCAAGATGTGTCCTTGTCTCTTGTGACTCAAGTGGGGAAAAAATCCCCCAAAATGGAATGCTAATCTGCTGTTAGCATTAGTATCGAAGCATCATCAGCAGGCATAAAATGGGTGACATGGAAAGTGACTATGACCTCGGTAACCACAAAACTGCTTGTGCAGTGACATCATGACCACATGACACAGACCAGGGCGGCTGAAACGGACCAAATGTGGGATAGAGAATGAAATCAGAGAATTTCACTTGGGAAATATTACAGTTAACCTTCCAATGCAGAGACAACTGGCCGTTCCCTCGTGCGTAATGCAGTATGAAATGTGTTTTGCATATTGTTCCAGGCTTTGTTTTGCTGTTGGGGATTGGAACAGGAACAGTGTGTAACTTCCGGGCACAGTTTTAGCACAATTTGTATAGGACTGCATGCCGTTGATTTTTATTACGGTAATAATATTTTAAAGAGATGATAGTTTTTTTTTTTATATAGTGCCCTTGTAAGAAATAAGTGTGATTAATTGAATTTAAGCATAATAATGCATAATAAGTGCATAATAATGAAATTAAGTGTACTTAAGTGTACACTTTCATGACTATAATTCTTATACACTTTTAAAATGTGCATTTTGTAATGTCAAGTTTTACTTTAAAGGAATATTTTCACCATAAATGCTTAACCATATTTCAAAGACAGTAAAAGTAATTATTAATTTACATATAAAGATGCACTTAATCCTACTTATGTCAAAAAACTCTCTCAAGTTCTAATAAGAGCATTTCATGTAAAAAATGTTTTAAGTATATTTAAAGAAAAAAAAATATAATTTCCATTACAAGTACTCTTTTTAAAAGTGAAGTGTAGTTCTTTTTCACAAAGGGTGGCAGAACTGCTGTTAATCCTAAAAATACAGTTGGATGTACGCCCCAGATATTAAATCTCATAAATGAATAAATCTCTTACGTCACTGCAGCAAAGACATAGTGTCAATTCATGTAATGGGATAAAACGGACTATGAGTTCTTGGAAATAGGGCATTGCATTTTGTGGCCTTGCGTGGAAGGACGTGTTTTAGTGTCTTGAAACCTGATTATCCAAAGGGAATTGGACAATAATTTCATATGAAACCTTGCCCAGCCATTGTAAAGTGAAGCCGGCCTTTCCCAAAGCAAATGAGAAGCCTCAGATTAGTTCTGTGACGGCCTTCTTGGCAACAGCCTGAAGACAAGCACGTCAGCTTGGTTTTGTTTGCCGATTCAGTCCCCAAATCTTGTTTACAGCTGACCATCTGCTGTTGGTAAGGCTGGGACATATCCTGGGCATTTCAGCGGTCAGTTTTAGTTCTGACACTGAAAGGGAGAACGGTCACGCTGTCTCCAGAGCAACATGAAAGCAGAGCGAATAAACACTTAGAAGAGAGAAATTCAGAAATCGCTCGAGGTGATAAGGCAAAATGAAAGTTACTGCTAGATTAAACTGAGAGTAGGTAAAACATACGAAGGACATGAAATGTAGGGTTGTCACAATAGCAAAAGTCTGAATTTTATGACACTCGATACCATAATTAATTTCCTACTGCATGCACTTATTTGTCCCTGTTTACACTTGGTATTAAAGCTACACTGTGTAATTTAAAGGGATACTCCACTTTTTTTTGGAAATAGGCTCATTTTACAAATCCCCCAGAGTTAAACAGTTGAGTTTTACCGTTTTCGAATCCATTCAGCCGAACTCCGGGTCTGAAGGTACCACTTTTAGCATAGCTTAGCATAGATCATTGATTCTGATGAGTCCAGTAGCATTTCTTTCAAAATGACCAACGAGTTTCAATATTTTTCCTATTTAAAACTTGACTCTTCTGTAGTTAAACCGTGTACTAAGATCGACGGAAAATTAAAAGTTTCGATTTTCCAAGCCTATATGGCTAGGAACTACTTTCATTCCGGCGTAAGAATCAAGAAACTGTGCGGCCGTACCATGGGTGCAGCAGGCGTAATGATATGACGAAGCACCTGAAAATAGTCCCAAGCTCGGTAACTTCCAACATGACCGGGACTAAGTTTGTGTAGTGTTTAGGCGGCAAATTAGGTTTCCATATAAATACGGTTCGGGATCAGCACCAAAGTAAATGTCATCTAAATCGTCTCTCACAAATGTCTCCATGCTACAAATGTCTCCATGCTACAAGGCACACTCCCTGTGCAAGCAGGTTGTCACGTTGGTTTGTTGACGGCAAGTGCTTCGTCATATCATTACGCCTGCTGCACCCATGGTACGGCCGCACAGTTCCTTGATTCTTATGCCGGATTGAGAGTAGTTCCTAGCCATATAGGCTTGGAAAATCGCAACTTTTCATTTTCCGTCGATCTTAGTACACGGTTTAACTACAGAAGAGTTAAGTTTTAAATAGGAAACTCGTTGGTCATTTTAAAAGAAATGCTACTGGACTCATCAGAATCAATGATCTATGCTAAGCTATGCTAAAAGTGGTACTGTCAGACCCGGAGTTCGGCTGAATGGATTCGAAAACGGTAAACCTCAACTGTTTAAAGGCCATGTTGCAGGTTAACCACCACTGTCGATTAATGGGTACATAAATCACTCAAGATATGTATATCATTTTTAAAATGTCTCAAAAATGGTCTTAAATACCAGTTTTTTACGTTTTTGGTATTAACGGTTTTTTTCACGCAATTCGGTGATGACGTCACGTTGGGGAGACGTGGAGGAAAGCTAGCCTGATGGCCGTCAAAGCCGATGAACTGCATGGTCCGAGCAGAATGAGTGGAGAGTTGGTGAAGTGTCCTGGTGAGTTGCTATCATTTAGCAACGCAGCAATGAGATAACGACACATATTTTTTTTTACTGTCATTGAATAGCACCGACTGAAAAATAAACTTTTCTTTATAGTGGCGGTGATCATGACGTTAGTTCAGATAAGTAACGTTACCGGTAGCCTTTGTCATAGTACTGGTAAACTTTGTCTTTGTCATCTATAAATAGAAGGCATCGTGCTAGCTATATGGGCGTTTCTAAGCGTTTCTCTTCCTCCGGTGAAAATGTTGTTGCAAACGTAGCCGGCGCGTGTCTGTCGCGGTGTTTGGCAGGTGCTCGCGCGGGCGGTGCCGTCCCGTGGAAACTGCGCTGGAAAGCTTGTGCTGCAGGGCAGTGAGTGCGTTTTGGTCGCTGGTCGAGGAGCTCACCCCGCGACCAGATGTGACTGAATGCGGAATGCATGCTGCCTGAATCCGTTTGTGCTGAAGATATAGCATACACACGACACATCTCAGGCAGGATCATGGTTGGTCCCCTTCAAGCCAGCACGCACGAGTAGCCTATGTTAATTGTTTGTTTACTTTTTTCACGAAGTCTTATGAACCAACTTAAACAGTTATAGGTGACTATAGATGTGTTGTATAGACAATGATCATGTTCTATAATCTGCGCTATCTGAATACTCTCGTCTACTACTCGTCTCTCTAGTCACTCTCAGCGCTCTCCAGGCGGGCTTTGGTAAACTCTCTCCCCAAGGTGACGTCATGGAATGCATTGTGGCGGAAAGGAGAATCGTTGGCGCTGTAAGATAGTACCTACTTTTTCGTATTTTATTCCGTTTTGTGATACCCAACAACATAAAATACAATGGATAACAGTTTAAATGTTCATTACCAACAAGCAAATTGCACAAATTCGTTGAAAAATTTTACCTGCAACACGGCCTTTAACTCTGGGGGAGTTGTAAAATGAGCCTATTTCCAAAAAAAGTGGAGTATCCCTTTAAGTTGATTCTTAGCAAAAAAAAAACCACTTTGTTCTTTCAAAATGATATGTGCTCATTCATGTATAATTACTTCAACTAATCAAGTATTCTCGTAAGCGTAGAATCTGCCATTTATAATACATACGAGTGAGTCGATCGAATGGCGGAAGCCATGTTGCGCCTCCATCTTGAAAATACATTAGCCAAAGAGGGACATACCTGGAAATTCAAGCTTCGCCGTTCGCATTTTTACACTCAGTGGCACCGTGACGAATGTGAGGGGAGATTACTCGCGACTGCCGGCAGATTTGAAATAATACGGCCACCGTAGGAGTTAAAACGCCCTCGGAATGGGAGGGGCTAGAAAGTAATATTCAGTTGATAGTCATATACCGTTTAACCGCTAGATGGGAGTAATTCCTACACAGTGTAGCTGTAAGTATGCGTTTTGGTCGATCGGATTACAAGTGGATAATGCTAAATACAGGTGGTCTAAAACTTTTAGAGCTCGTCCACTTTCTACCAGTTTCTAGAGGTAGTCAAAAGCGCATTAGATAGTGTAACCGCTCATGTCGTCGATTTAAACTTTGTCAGATGGAGACCCAAGTTTGGTTTGAAGACGAAAAACGTCTGTACCAAGCACAATGTTTTCTTACATTGTTCGGTGTGGTCTTGCGGCTGTCAGAGCAAAAATGAAAGCTCAGTGGAAAATTATTTGCTGTCGTCTTCGACCGCGTTCATATGTAAATTGCATGAGCTTATTTGATCCATTAGATCAAAAGACAACATACATTAACCCGCCCATAGACCCTCACCTCGAAGACATCAGGACAGAAGTGGTTAAAACTGGACAAAAGAGACGGATTAAAACACCAGGAGTAAACGGGAATGTGTCTCCCTCGTCTGCTTGTGATCAGAACAACCAAAACGCATCTTAATACCAGGTGTAAACAGGGCCTTTATGTAATGATTAAAGTATAATTTTTTTCTAGCTTGTTTGATAAGTATTAACAATATTATAAACAGTGGCATGTCTTTTTGTGCTGCATTTATATTAGGCTACTAATATAAAATAATTCTAATTTAAATAATTATATTTTAATATTTGATCATGCTTCACAGAAGTACACTTATTTTGATGTGCTGACTAACATAGTAAAGAACACGTAGACTTGATTATAATGTGTGTTATTTGGTATTACATTTGTACATTTGTTGTTACAAGTTTTTATATTTTAAATGTACTAAATAGCAACTTCATCATTACAAATGTGTAATTACATATATATTTAAGTTTCAATGGGAATGCCATTAAAGTATATTGTAGTTGACTATAAATGCTTGCATTTATCAGCACACTTTAGCCATATTTTAAAGAAAATAGAAGTCATTCTGATATTACATATAAAGATGTACAGTTATGTAAAGTTGATTTTGAGTTTTCCTTATACATTTAAACTATAATCATTTCCATTGTAAATAGAATAAAGTGAAGTGTCCGAAAACATTACATTCAGTTTGCACCGAAGTATATTACTTTAAAGTTGAAGTATTAAACAATAAGTATTCAAAGTATTCTAAAGTGTACTTTTTTCACAAGGGTTCTGTAACCTCAGATATGAGACTTTTATGAAAGAAGAAATAATTTTGGTGAATCTCCTTGATTTTGAATGACGTTACCTTCAGCATCTTGATGACCGCAGACAAACGGGCAGCTGTACCCACAAGGATGGAATT
Organism: Phoxinus dragarum; assembly: GCA_033366665.1. Lineage (NCBI taxonomy): Eukaryota > Metazoa > Chordata > Actinopteri > Cypriniformes > Leuciscidae > Phoxinus > Phoxinus dragarum. The sequence goes on from JARPMJ010005475.1 coordinate 52,574, forward strand.
AACTTGCACTTTAATCACTTTCTTTGTGTTTCCTTCCATGTGGCAGTAGCACAACTTGTTTAAATGAATTGTGGCGACGCTCTTTTATGCAGACAAGCAGCCTAATTTAAATGACAATGTGAGTTTGTCAGCTGTGATTGGATGCAGTTGAAGTTACGGCTAAATTATCCTGGACTCACAATTAAACTTGGCTTCAAGCGACTGACATCTTTCTAAAATGTCTTAAGTCAGATTAAAGTGCATTTTCTTTTTCAAATCTTTCGTGGTTATGGTACATTCTGTTTTTTATCTTTATTTTTTCCTTTTGCTAGACTAATCCACACTGCTCCAAGAATAGATTTTCATCTTTCTCTTTGGATAACTCTACATAAGGCCCTTGACATGAATGATTTCAAGCGTTTCTTTCTTTTTCAAATCTATGCAACTTTCCTGCCGGTTCTACATTAAATAGGCCCTTTTGAAGAGGCGTGGGTTCCCTAATTATAGAAACTCTTGAAGAATCAAGTTTTTTTTAGTTATCAGTATCACTCATCCCTTAGCTGAATGAAACAGATGTAACTGTATGTTTGTGTGTGTGCAGGCATGAAAAATCTCGGCTGTTTAAAAGAGTAATATAACATACACTGTTTATGCGTGCACAGTGTGTGTAGTATTTCTGAATCTTGAGAGCTTGAGTAAGCATTAAGTGCTGGAGAGGGTATTTATGTCTGACAGAGTTTGAGTCAGAGCAGCGCTGATGCTGGATGGGATGTGACCTGATCTCCACGAGGACCCTGTGACCCCGTTTCTGCATTAATGCATCTCTGTATGCTGTTATTTATGTGTCTGTGTGAGCTAGGGTGGATGTGTTTAAAGTTGACATTTTTTACATTTTACTTGTGTATTGTGAGGGATTTCAGGATATTCAATGAGAGCAAAAGTCATGTAAGAGGCAGAACAACTTTTTTTTGCAATAATATGCACGGATGAATCATGTACAGTAAGATCAGGAACATGTATTGAAAAAATAAATAGACCCAGTTAAGGCTGCATAATATTGTGAGAAAAAAATTCTTAGTGTGAAGAACATTTTAATAATCTAATGGAAAGTTTCCATGGATGTTAAAGGTTCTTCATGTAACCATAGATGCCAATATAACAAATCTTTATTTTTCAGAGTATAGGCTCAATGTCAGCATGTTTGTTATATGTATGTGGGCGTGTAAGTTCCACATCATCATTGTATCAGATGTCGATCATTATCGCTCACCCATTATTGCTTCACATTCACTGGAATCTATGGAAGCTTGTTTCCAACACAGAATGAAAAATAAAAAAGGTAATTGTGGCTTTTTATCTCCCAATTCTGACTTTTTTTTCTCACAATTGCGAGTTTACATCAGAATTGCGTGATATAAAGTCGCAATTGCGTGTTATAAAGTCAGAATTGTGATAAAACCTTTCAATTGTGGGAAATAACCTTGAAATTCTGACTTTTTTTCTCAGAATTGCATGTTTATATCTCGCAATTGCGACTTTATTTCTCAGAATTGCGAGATATAAAGTCGCAATTGTGAGATATAAAGTCAGAATTGCGAGATGTAAATCAAAATGAATATGTTTAATTCTGTGGCGGAAACAAGCTTCCATAGGAATCCCCTGGATTGGCTGAGATTTGCTTTTATTCATGTCCTATTGTGGAACATCTTTTTCTCCCACCCCATCTGCACAAGCTTTGGCGTCCCCATCCCTGAGTCCCCATCTCTACCTTCTAATCAAACCTATTACTCTGAAACTCAAAAATGGAAAACCTTGTGGAACCCGTGTAATCACTGCAATTACGAGTAATTATTCCTCAATGTTGCACTGAAGTGGTAATGAAAGCAGATAGCTCAGCAGGTGGCTTGTATTTCCTCTGAGGTTGCCCAATTTATTGATACCAATAGCATTTCATGGTCCACCAGCAGCACATGGTCATTTCCTCATGGATTCCAGGGTCTTGCTGTACCCATGACTATATAAGGTTATTTTCCCAGCTTCTCGACCTCCTCCCAATGCTAATACACCGCCACATACTCCCAACACATTCCCAGACTGAAGAAATACTTTCGGGTATTCGCCACCCCTTCTCAGCCCCTCTAGTTTTACAGAACGATGACTAAACAAGCCGAGGGAATGATGTCACCATGTTCTAGCTGCGGGTCAAAGGGCGACATAACTCAGATGCCCCCCCTCACGTCTGGTCGTCACAAACAACTCTGTGCCAATTACGTTCACTGCGTTCTTTTCAGGCCCGGTAGAGCGTTTGATCGGCCTCTGGGATAGTTTTGCCAATGTACCATCTAGAGTCATGTTGCTCAAATTCCTCCTTCACCACACTTTGGAAACCGACTGCTCCTGATTACAGGCCATAGATTTTCCAGAGATGTGCAAATGATTCATATGCCTCATAGACAGTCTCTAAAGCCTCATCAATTCAAGTTTATTTTTTTGGCATGTCCCTGAAACAGGAACAGAACATGTGAGGTATTTTAATCCAGGAAGAGCTGGAGAGTCTTCGCTGTAGATATCTGGATATCCTGAGAAAACTTTGTCTTGGCTGATTATAGTGGTAAAAACCCCTATGGAGATGAGACTTCTACTGAGTTTTTCTGGTTTTCTATAATCTTGAGGATGCCATATGAATTAGCCTTCACTCTTCGTTCTCCCAAGAAAATGTCATGCATTGCCATGCTTGATGTTGAGGAGGTTTATTCATACTCATACAAATCAATGATTGACTTTAAAGAGCTTTTGCTCTTGTGTTTAGACTCTTTTGCGGTTTTGTGTGTTTGTGCTACAATTTATTGTATTTTACATTACCTAGCACATGGGTAAGAAATTAACTTTTCAATTAAGGGCCAATATTTGCCCTATGGAATTGATTGCCATGGCCTTTGTAAGGCCAATTTGTTTAATTACCTTATTAAAGTTACCTCTGTTGTCTTTATTTATTATTAACTAGATTGTTTAATGCTGCTCCAATTTTGTATACATGTATATGTATACATACACCAATTGCATTATGTAAATAACATTATGTTTTTTTTTTTTTATAAAAACAGGAACTCATTACAAGGTAAAGGCCATTGCAGACTTGAGTCCGAAATTCTCATCCGAAATTTTCGCATGTTAAAAAATAAATACGACCTCACGTTATGCCAATCAGGCTTGCACACTGCCTCCGAAACTTTCGTTCGTCATAAAAAAAATTGAAACGGGTTTTTGACCCTCCATAGACAGCTGCAGTACATAAGTTCATAAAGAGATTGTAAAACTAATCCATTATTCAAATGAATTGAGTGGTTTAGTCCAAATTTTCTGATGAAACGTGATCACTTTATATGATGAACAGATTGATTTTGGATTATGGCAGCTGCGTAACACGAGAATGAACCTCATTGGTTCTCGCATGCCAAGCGAATATGCTTGAGCTTCCATTTACCACAACTCATGCGTGAGTTGATGAATGTTTATATGAGCCCCTTTCACACAGAGATTACGGAAAATACACGGATAAAGTGACCCGGGATATGACCCGGGTTCGTTTGATTTTGGTTCATTCACACTGCCAGTGAATTTCCGGAATCAGAGACTGCGTTCACACACAACCCGTTAAACATCCCGTAAAGACACGTGACATCGATGTGACATGTAATATATTTTAGCAGCGTGTTAAGTTTGCTTATGAAACCACAGTGTAGAGTTGACACTAGCCGCTTTAAAAAAAAAAAAAACCTGCTAACTAAATAGTTATGAAAAGGACCATGGTATTACACGAAAGCATCTTATAACGGTACACTAATCATTCAGGTCGTTCATGCTCACATTCCATTGCAGTGGTTGAAGTTTTTTTTCTCATTGAATATCCTTTTTCACTTGGAAATATGTCAGGTTATTGAAGTAAAATGGTTTGTGAAAGTCATTTCTAATGACTAATGTTTCAAACATTTCAAATCATTCCCACACTTCTGGCAACTTGGTTTACTCACGTTCACAATTCAAAATATTTGTGAGTATTTGAGTTGCAGTTTGAAGGCCTTCATTAAACACTTTTCACAGAGATGCTGTGTGAATAAGCTCCGACCCCGAACAAATCTGCAGCCCTCAGCACAGTTTTCCAGAAACTCATTTCCTTTGCCACAAAGATCTTTATGCAATTACGTGCAGAAAATGAACCAAGTTTTGTGATCATCTTTCCTGAAGGAATATTTGTCTTAGTCAGCATAAGGCCTTTCCACACAAGAGGAACATTGACTTGTGCAAAATGTTTTTTCCATGTGTGGCAAATATGCTCCAGTTTTTAAAACACGTTTGCTTGGTTTGTCAGGAAACCACGGTGCATCAAGATCTGGAATGATCATTAGCTGAGCAAAACGCTATTGTTTTTACTACGGCTTTCTCTTTTGTCACAGTCGTAATTTTTGAGCATTACACAGATGCTGGGTATTTCCAGAACATTAGCAGATAAATCTCCAAAGTATTCAGTCTTGAGAGCAGTGAATTATGGCAGCTCAGCCATTTTAGATGCTGCATACAGGAACCATACTCCCCTATGCATTTTATGGGAATTTTTGGTTGCCATGACAACAGTGTGATATGCCTGTATATCCTGATATTCTGTATATGGTTGTGTTAGGGTAAAGTCACCTCTGTATTTTTGCACTTAAACTCAGAGCTTTCTAGGATCATAAAGTGATGTTTCATCAAGCAGTCTCATTTATATTTCAAAGTCAAATACATATACTGTACGTTATGCACTCTTGAGAGACAGTGTTGATGTACTTTACAGCTGTAAATGAGCGAGAGCCTCTGATTGGATGTTGCTTGACTGGACCGAGCTGTGACAAGACAACTCAAGACAGCAGCTTGCACTCAAACTGACAAATAGACATTGACATGCACATGCATACGCACAAATGTCGCGCTCAAATGAAAATGACCTACTTGTGTCAGCCACTAGAACAGTGACAGACTGCAATTGGACCGTTTCTGGGGACATTCCATGTTTTCACATTACATGCTTTCACGATGACACCGTTTTGTCTGGGCTGGTTATGAAGTTAAATGAAGGCACAATGGTTTATATCTAACTTCATTAGCAGTTGATTTCTCTTATGTTAAGCTGATCAACGCCTGGGGGGGGGGGGGGGGGGGGGATACTTGATACCAAAAAAAACTTTTTTTTCTTTTAATTATTATTTATTTTTTATGGATTTTTCTCACTTAAAAAGGAACCTTCCTGCTAGTTATTTAATATTTTGAGGTATGGTGAAGGGTGTGTGATGATGTGGGGCTATTTTAATTCCAAAGGCCGAGGGAACTTTATCAAGATGCATAATATCCTGGATCCATGAAATAACTGGCCTTTAAAAATAAAAATCTGCCTGCCTCTATGGGCATTTAACACAGGGGTGTCCTGACTTATGCACCCTGTATTTTAAGGAAGAACATTTATTTATTTACGATACATTATTCATTCACAAAGAAAATTGGTGTCTTTAAAGGTTCGATTTTTCCTCATTTTTTAAATTAGGGCATTAAGATCAATTTCCAAAAGAGGATTTTTTTTTTATTCCTCTTTTTAGGCAACTTTAGCATGGGTTGTGTTCACTTATGCACAGCACTGTATAAAAGCACAAAGATAATCAAGGCCATGCGTTGCAGTGATTTTACCAGTTAAACATTATAAAAAAGTATTACAAAAAGTGCCATAAAGCAATAAAGTGCCATAAAACTGCAACAATTAAAATTATTATATTATATCACTCGAATGTGAGAGCAAAAGTTATTATATTATTATATTATTAAAATTATTAATGTTATGTCATGTTATGTGATGTTGTCTGGAAAAACTAAAATTATTCTTTCTATTGCATGAAATTAAGTCGACTGTCCAGTTCCACACACATAATGGGTTTAAAACAGGCGTTTTAATTTAATTTAACTGGTGTGTTGAATTGGCTAGTCTTATCGGGCAAATGCACTGCGCGCGCGCACGCGTGTGTGTGTGTGTGTGGAACATCCTAATGCAGTGGGCACAGACTGGAGCATGAACACACCCCTCCAGCAGAGAGATGCCCGTGGACCAGCGTTGCCATGGTAACGGCAGGGATGCTGCTGGGCTGGCTGGCCTAATGATGCTCTGCTGGGAGTGGAGAGGGCAAGCTTGAACTTGTTCTGAAGTGAGGGTAGAGAAGAGAGCATGAATGTGAGCATGAATGTTGCTTTGTGTTTGCATGTATTTGCCAGCATGCATAAAATCAGCTCACATGACTTGTGGACTAAGATTATTGCTACTTAAGTGTGTGTGGTTTGTGTGCACATTGATGTACATTTGTCGTGTGCCGTCCCCCTCTGAAAAGCTCTCTCAGCAGTCGGCTGGGACAGTTCGGCTCAGGGTAGCAGATGTCTGCTTCACCTCTATTTCAAATCCTGCTATTGATTTGCCTTTTTTTCACCGTGTCATAACCCCCTCCCCCACGTCCCCTTCCCCATCTTTTTCCTTTCTTTGCGGTGAGGGGAGGGGGGCTTCCTGTCATGAATAAGTCAGCAGCTTTTCACTTCTAGCAGTGAACAAGGTTAAGCTTAAATTATTGATTTTGGGATTTTAAGATGGTCTGAGGAAAACTGTCCGGGAAAAGAGGGAGTGATGACAGACGGTAAAATCCACACCAGATTCCAGACTCTCACACACACGTTCAAACATATGCTTATAGTCATGTAACAGGCAGTTGACTTAAATCAAACATGAATATTTTAGGTTAAAATGTAAAATGAAAAGAAAATGTACATCTTGCATCCTTTTGTCTTTTTATTTGATATCCAATTTAATTGAAATGCTCAAACTATACAATTTACATTTAGCAATACAATGTACAAAATACAATACACATTATACAACACAAAATGCAATTTATATAAAAAAATATATTTTGTGCATCCGATTTCATCTTAAAGCTACACTGTGTAGGAATTACTCCCATCTAGCGGTGAAATTGTATATGACTATCAACTGAATATTACTTTATAGCCCCTCCCATTCCGAGGGCGTTTTAACTCCTACGGTGGCCGTATTATTTCAAATCTGCCGGCAGTCGCGAGTAATCTCCCCCTCGCATTCGTCACGGTGCCACTGAGTGTAAAAACGCAAAAGGCGAAGCTTGAATTTCCAGGTATGTCCCTCTTTGGCTAATGTATTTTCAAGATGGAGGCGCAACATGGCTTCCGCCATTCGAGCAGCTCACCCGTATGTATTATAAATGGCAGATTCTACACTTACGAGAATACTAATAGTATTAATTATACATTAATGAGCAAATATAATTTTGAAAGAACAAAGTGGTTTTTGCTAAGAATCAACTTAAAAAAATTACACAGTGCAGCTTTAATCAGTCCAAAATATCAGTCCTCTAATATTAGCCGATACCAAATTGTGTAAATTGTGCATTCCGATTGTATACTGGAATTAAATGAAGTAAAATAGCATGTGTATCCTATTTACAGTGAAAACAAGCAAATCTGCCAAAAAAACATTGGCAGGCTCCCAGTTGTTCAACTGCTCAGCAACAGAATCTCCATTTTCTTATTTCGAGAGGTGTGAATAACAGGACCCTATGTGTGAGTATATGTGCAATCTTCACACATTCTATTGAGACTTGGCTCAGAATCCCTTCGTCATGCTGTGTCCTGCTGACATCTGTCCGTGTGTCGGCCACGTGTCGCTCTGACCCCTCGACTCATGACCCTTCCCCCCCGACTCCAGCCCGCAGGCTTACTCTGCCAGATGCGTCTATCTGCTGCTTTCTCTAGCGCTTTCTTTCCTTCTTCCAGTCCACAAACCTTACTAAGAGCACATGCCATATTTAATTGTCTTAAAAGGAATAGTTCATCCAAAAATATAAAAATTCTGCCATTAAACTCTTCTTGTTGAAAAATCTAAATGGCTTTATTTCTCGTGTAAGACAGGAAAGGAGACTCTACACAGAATCTTCTGATTTTGTGGATTGGGAACCAGAATCTATTCTTCTTCTATGTCTATGGCAGCCCTTAGAAGCGCTTGTGGGAAAATTATGAAATTTGCCACACAGATAAAGGACAGTCTGAACATTAACCTCAGCAAATTTGGAGTGTCTAAATCAATTGCTCTAGCGCCACCAACTGTCCAAAGTTGCACTCATGTTTATGTTAATAACTTTTGAACTGTAAAGGTCCTTGCACACTGAGTCCGAAATTCGCGTCCGAAATTTTCGTACGTTAAAAAATAAATACGACCTCATGTTGTGTCAATCACCCCTTACACTGCCTTCCGAAACTTTCGCCCGTCATAAAAAAATTCGGATCGGATTCGATTTTCTGCGTTTTTCGCATCCGTAGCAAGCATTTTGAACGGTGTTTCGAATACGAAAAAAACGCATTCGAAAATTGCGGGCTCAGTGTGCAAGGACCTTAAGGGCTAGGAACAAACATTTGTTCTCTAATTTCTTGACTCAAGACGATTTGACAGATCATCTTTAGACCACGCTGACAAAAAGTTATGGATTTCATTTCATGTCGATATATGAAACTTTTATGTACCGCATTAACAAATTAGATGGCATGATGCCAAGAGGCTGTGTATCTGCAATGCTTTGGCAAATTGACACCAAATTTAGCATGTGTCATTGTCAGCTTACTTTGACCACTCCACATCAATTTGGTCACAGCGCCACCTATAACCAGGGCTTGACATTCACTTTTTTGCTCACCAGCCACTTTGGCTAGTGGTTTTGCAAAGTTACTAGCCACTCAGCATTTTCACTGCCCACAATTTTGACATCGATACCAAGAGGAAAAAACTGCCATATAGATATTTTTAATACTATCTCATAATTTGGCGGCAGGTATATTAGGCTACTGTCACTTTAAGAACTGACACACGAATCCATTATACTGATGTCTGATACATGTTCACTTAAAACATAACTAACTGTGTTTACGTAAATTCTCGCCAAGACTGGCATTTTGACATTATTTTCAGTGTATTTGACTGTTTAAGTGCACTAAAAATAACTAAATTTAGTACTGAGAGGAGGCTTTATGTGCAAAATCTGCAGGAATGAGTCAAATTAAGCGCAAAACGCGCAATTCCACGGCAAAATTCAAGCCATGTAACTCCAACAATATTCATCCGGAGCAAATGGAACAAGTGAGTGACGGGAGGCGGGTTTGTGTGTCAACTCGCTGTCGGAGAGAAGAGAGAGCGAGAAAGTGCAGCTGGTATCGTGTATCTATTCTGAGGGAAATGAGTAATACAAGCGTTTCAGATATCGATATTTCAAAATCTATGTTTTTTGAAAACACTTCATTGCACTTAGTTTATTATTTCAGAAGTCTTTTTAAAAGATGTAAATGTATTTAAAATGGGTGTTAATGTCAAGCCCTGCCATTAAATCACAGTAGTGATTGTATTCATGATTTTTCAGCCTGACATTTTTCTCCTATAATGATCTTAATTGCTCATTGTTGCTGGCATAACTTATCGTGCCTTCTTTGTGCTTATCCCATTAATTGCTGCTTCTGCTTGTATCTATATTTCTTTAATATTTTTATTATTATATGATAATATACTGCTTATTCAAATGTAATTATATTTATTTATTTTGTTTATTTTAAGAAACCGGTTTTTCTTTTTCTCAAAGCTTTTCCATCATAATTTTCAGTCGCTCTGTTTTCTGATGCTACACAGATTATTTGAATGAACATCTGGGCCGTGTGTTGGCCACGGGACAGAGGTGACGATTTAGTGCTGGACTATAATCCAGCATCAGCCCTAATCAACCGTGAGCCGAGAGCGAGAAGTGCTGTTCTATTTCGGGCCATTTCTTTATCTTTAGCACCTCCTTCGCTCTTTGAAGTGCATGTCA
>JARPMJ010005476.1:0-62489 GCA_033366665.1 Phoxinus dragarum
ATTACAAAGATACGAAACACATCATATTAACATTAATAGGAATACAAAGTTATATTATTATGCATTAGTATAGACATTTAAAGTTCGATTAATGTTACACTAGGACATATATATGCTTTCCTATGGTTTATAAACACATCTTAACACAACAAGGGATATATTTATTACATTTAAGAGTGACTATTTAGCATTCCTTTTCTCTGTGCAAACACGTGGGTGTGTGGAAGGCAGATGTTGGTGTGAGGAATTTCGGGGTGTCACGTTACAAGTCTCTTTGTGTGTTGTAATGGAGAAAGAGACAAAGACCTCTTGTCTTCAGGCAAATTAATAAAGTGTTCGTGATTCCCTAATTTGACCAGATGGCAGTCAATGTTGCTACATATTCCCCCCTTTTTGTTCGATTAAGTCAGGGGATGGACTTCATCGAACAACAAATTAGCACAATGGGTGACAGGTGGTTTCAAGGCTGAGGGTTCAGCTCAAATGATGATGATGTGGTCGGTGGCTTGGCACCCCCTTTCCGGGGATTCCGTGTGAAACCTCCCGACACGGCTTTGTGAGCTTGGCTGTGGATGTTCACATCTCGTTGAGTCTGGCACAGGGTGAAGGCCAAGACGAGTGTCGGTGCGTGGTCGGTGACCTTGGAAAGATACAACAGTATCAGCTGCGGTCCAGGTTTGGACACAGGTGAGGGATGTGTTGACAGGAGCAATGTTCATGAGTTGGGACCCCCTTCTCTCAAACCAGAGATCTCCTTCTGGATCTAAGGTGACGTTGTAGTTCTTAAAGGATGGGAGTTCCAGTGCTGTCTGGTACTCTTTGCTCGGAAGATGGTACCATGACAGGTTGCCGAGGTGTGAGATGGCACCTGTCGGTACTTGAGTCGGCATACTCTGGCTGAGCAGGTTGACACGGCTGGTTGTATCATGCTGTTCGTGAGTGACAGTGGCTGTGTGCGCAGGTGTGTTAGCCAGCCATCGTTCACCTACAATCTTTGCTTGTGTTTCTGTGACTTGTGTGCGAGGCTTAGCTTCAGCAGGGCAGCGTGTGTGGCTGACCAGGGGTTGCAACTTGTAGAGTCCTCCAGTGTTGTCTCTGAGGATGGGCTTGCTAGGGCAGAGATAGTGACTGTCTTTGGTCAAGGTGCACCCGTGCAGGTTTGAGGCCGGGGTACAGCAGGGGTGTCGCTGTCGTGGTAGGCCACTACGCCTGGAGTGCATATCTTGAACTGGGGTCCTGCTTTTCCAGGACCCGATGTTGACAATGTCTTTGAGCCTGTAGGCTCGGTTTGACTCGATGATGGGGTAGGTTTAGGAGAAAACCCACTTCTCTCTGCTCGGGGTTGACGTGAAGTGGGGTGGCGCAACCCAGAGAGTAAGCAAGGTGTGTTTGTAGAGGGTCAGCTGGCGTGGTGATGCTGGAAGCCAGCACAGTTCGCACAAGGCTTAAGAGTTTCAGGTACGGTGGGATTGCACCTGTGGCTAGGCTGTCAGTGGAGGAGCTAACCTCCCACAGCATGTCTGTCGTTAGTGCTGTAAACAGCGGAGTCTGGGCAAAGTCTTTCTGGAAGATATTAAACAGCGGTTTCATTGAGTTCACAGTCTGGTTCGCTGCGTTGACACTGGGACATACCAATGTTAAAAAGAGTTCTGGCGGCAGCTACGGCTCCGAGCAACGCTCCCAGGAACCGTTCGGATCGGTGGTTGGTGCTTAGGAGTCCTGATTGCGTGGCAGTCACTTTCTCCAGTTGGTTGAGCAGATGTTCGACCTTGGCTTTGGCGTGAGGGAGGGAGTCCTCTGTCCGTTGGGCACTTGCCCAGGTGTATGGGGCTGCGGTGCTGGGGTGGTGTGCTCTGTAGACCGGGCAGGACTGGATGAGTCGACCATACACTGGCTGAGTGTAGGTTCCGCAGTCGGTGATCAGGAGTCTCAGTTGTTCTCTCGGTGGCAGCTGTCCTCTGGATGGCTGACAGCACAACATGACGACCCACAGCAGCAACCTGGTACAGATGACAGAGAGAGAGAGAGAGAGAGAGGGAAGGAAGAGGCAACCGAGGGTTGTCTTTGGTTGGACAGGGCAGTTCTTTTGCTTTGTGGGTGGGCAGCTAGGTTTAGCTCGCCTTGGCCCATGCTTTGTCACATCTTTCTGCCAGCCTGTCGCTTGCTTCAATGTCTCGTCAGTGACTCTGGTGCTGTGTTGTGCCGCACATGATGCGTCATAGATAAACATTGGCATGACCCCCCTTTTGCAACTGTTCAGCACAAGCTTTTGCGCTGTGATGTCAACAGGTGCAGAACCCGTAATGTTGTGTGTATGCAGCGTGTGCATGTTATGCAGCGGATTGAGGCACTGGCTGTCAGTGAGCTCAGACGGCGTGCAAGGGAGGCAGGAGGGGTATAAGTGGAGGCAATGCCAAGTCGTTGTTTGTGGGTGTCAGAAGCCCGCATGTCCGCTATGTTGGGTGTTGCAGACAGCGGAGCCCGCGTAAGCGGCACAGGGTTAGGCAGTGTAGCCTGTAAAAGTCTTATGCAGTGTGTAGTCGTTGCAACTGTGAGGGCGGGTGGGTGGGTCGGGTGTGACCACCGCTTTCCGTTTAGTGCGCCAGGCTTGGCGCGGGCATGAGTTTGGTCATGTGGCTGCAGGTCAGTCTTGACCTTGGCGCAGCATTTGTTAAAGTCTTTTGTGGGCTGGAAGGTGCAGGGTAGCGAACTTGAAACTTGACCTGTTGCTAAGTCTGTGTCGTTGTGACTGGCTGAGGGAGTTCCCATGAACTGTGTGACCTGACAGTCTGGCTCTGTGGAAAGTCTCGTGACCTCTGTGATCTGACAGTCTGGCTCGGGTGGCCTGTGTGACTGGAAGGGGAGAGGTTCTGGCACTTGGGCCCAAAGCGTTCGCTTTTTGAAGTCCAGTAAGGGCTCGAAACGATCCAGCAGGTCTTTGCCAATGATGAGTGGATGAGTGTTCATTGGTGAAACGTGCACAGGGTGAGTCAGCGACATAAAACCTATTGACAGGTGGATTAGAGTTAGCTGTTCGAGCCGGATGCTATTTTGGCTGTATGAATGCACATTTAGCTCACAAGTGTGGGATTCAAAAGTTCGATTCTGTCTCTTAGCTTCGACTTTGAGTCTTTTGAAAAGTTGAGATGAGATCACAGTGAGGTCTGCTCCTGTGTCTATCAAGGCTTCAAGTTTCACTTCCTTCTCCAAAGTGCAGGCTAGGTAGGGTTTCCTGGTCACCCCCCTTTCAAGAAGGTTTCCCAGAAACTGTGGCACCGGGGCTGTTGTTGTCAGTCGGAGTGAATGGTAGGTGTTGTCAGTTTGTGATGCAACAATGAGTGAGTGAGTGGAGCTGCTATTTGGTGATGTAACAGCAAAGTTCATGGGTTGCGATTTGATAACAATGTCTGGTGGGGTTGTCCCCGGGCGGGACGTGTGGCTTGCTGCGGGGGCAGCTAGCCGGAACAGCACTTCCTGGGACTTTGTGATGTTGGTCCCAGGTGTGATGTGTTGTGCTGTTTCGTGTAGTGTGTGCAGCTGTCAGCTGTGGTGCTGGAGCGGAGCTGTCACTTGGTGGTGTGACAGCTCGCTCTGTAGTCTGTGGGGGACGAGCAGTGTTCGTGGTGCTTGGCTCAGGCAGATGGCAGTCAGACAGGGTGTTGGTTTCAGTTCTTATGCTTAGACATAAGATGTCTGGTTCGTCCTTGTCTCTCTTGCGATGTTTCTTGTGAAGAAACTCTTTCAGCATTCTCACGATCTCTGCTGTCTCCGACGTGGCTGCACTGTGTTTTTCTGGTGTGCGATGAGGCTTGGGCTTACCAGTAGCATGTCGAGAGGGGTTCCAGGGCTGGCTTTCTGGGCTTGGAGTTCTGGACGGCGGGGTGATGCAGGTCCCAGAACCTCTTAGAGCGCTCGCTCCGATGCTTTGGATGAGCACCGTCCCGGTTGTGCTGCCCTCTGCTGGCTTGGAACGGTCTTGACTCTCTGTGGTACAGTCTGTGACTGTGGTGCTGTTGGGCACCTTCTGTGTCTAGCTCTGAGCAGTGCTCAGAGACAGAGTCGATTGTGGGGTCTTTTACAGTCTTTTTGGAAATAGTCTTTTGCTCGGTGTAAGCTTTGTGGACCAAGTCACGTAGCTGTTGGTAGTCCCTTTTGACAGTCTGTGGTTGACGGTCTAGGAAGCTGCGCACGTCACGGCTAGAAGTAATTCTGAGCAGGCAAAACTTGTCCCAAGCTGTCACGTTGGTGACAGTTTGCAGGTGAAAGTCAATGTCTTGAAGGTAAGCATGTACATCATGGCCTCCTGCAAGGTTTGGAGGTGAACGTGGGGATGTTTCTGGCCAACTTGTCAACGTTTGTGGGGGGAGAGCTGTGGCTGGGGGCCCAATCCGTCTGGAGGGGATTCTGACCCTTTTCAGCTCCACCCCCTTCAGCTTTGGGAGCCGTGCCGCGCTTAGCGTTAAGTGTTCTCTGTGAGGGCCCCCCCTTTTCTGCTGACAGGGGTTTTTGTTGGCTGGCTGGTGTGTACCGGCTGGTCAGGGGAAACTTTGTGGTGTGTGTTTCCCCTACCCGGTCACTGTTAAGTCTGTAAGAATGTCTCAGTTCTTTGTGAACAATGTCAAGTTCGTCTCTGAGATCGTGTCTCTGCAGAGTAAGCTCATGGATTTCAGCTCTGGCCACCTGTAAGTGTTTTTCACAGGCTGTGGCTTTAGCGTTTTTGTCTCTTAGTTCAGTCTTTGCTCTCTCGAGGAGAGCGTCACTTTGTTGGAGTCTTTCGTCGAGTTCTTTACAGGTTTCTTTCTCCGACTGTTTCTCTTTGGTCTGTGTCGAGGCGAAGATCTTGCAGGGCCTTTCGAAGTCTTTCTACTTCTTTCTGTAGCTCTGGATCTGTGGCGTTCTCTTTCACGGTCTGGAGAAGAAGCTGGTCAAGATGACTTTGGGTGTGGGCCTGGTTCCTCCGGGCCTCCTCTGCTTGAAGCTTTAGCGCTGCTGCTTCCTGCTCCAGGTTGATGTGGCTCTTTTCGCTGAGCCGTGCCCTGGGCGACGAGTTTGTGTGCGAGGCTTCCGACGATTTTGGCCCAGTCCTTGTAGCTGTGGCTCTGTGTCGGATCGTGGGTCATCAGTTCGACCAGGTCGGTGTCCAGCTGTTCTCGGCTCCGGGGGCTCTGTGTCAGCGGCGTCTCCGGGCAGGAAGTCGGTCGTCATGGCTCTCAATCACAACTCGAGTTCGTCCCACTGGGCAGCCATACTGGACGGCCGTGACCTTGGCACACTGTAGGCGAGAGAGAACACAGAACACACACACAAAGAGACCAATGCAAGTTCGTTTTAAGGTTAACGAGCTATGATCATACGGCTATGCCGTTTATGAGAATTTTGGGGCTAACTGATGCCAACAGTTAGACAGTTCGCGGATCCAATTAACTTGGGTCGTTTGAGGACCTGCACTAGAGGTTGTGACGTGCAGTAGCCTGGCGGGTCACGTGGTGGCCCCGGCTGCTGGTGGTCACTCTACTGCTTAGCTTCTTTGATGGCTCTCTCAGGTTACTGTTTCTAGGTGAAATGAAAGAAACAAATCACAACAGAACAAAGGATAGAACAGATCAAAGTGAAATAAGATCAAACAATAGTAACACGGTATGTGTTAGAGAGAATAAGGAGGCCTAAGCCTATTACCACTGCCAGAGTTTACGATAGGGTATACAGGTGAGTGGGGGCTATCGGGGTAGAAAACCTAGGAAGATGGTGAGGCTTGGAGAAAGGGATATAGGCCAAACACTTAAATGACCGGGGAATATCTAATATTCTGTGGGCTTATACTAAGTGTATGGGTTTTACCTTATTTAGTTTGCCTGGGGTGAAATGAGGTCACTCAGGTGGGAGTCAGCGGCGCGGTCAACCTTCTCGACGGTCCCACACACTCGAGCGCAGTGGACCCGGGCCTTCTGTTACTCTGCGTACCACGGTGCGACCTTCCCAAACAACTTGCGACCTTACACACAACCTGGCAACGCCAAGGTGTCAACTGCCAGACAGCACGACAAAAATGGGGTTTTCACCGGAACCCGGCCCCTGCAGCAGGCCCTGGTTCAGGTAATTGTCCCGAAATTGCCTTGTGTGTCAGCTGGCGTGGTTGACTTTACCCTTGGAGTGCCAAATTGCTGATGTAGCAGTTGCGTGCCACCCCAATGGTAAGAGACAGAAGAGTCCGAGACTCACGCACGGCCGGTGTCGGTCGTGACGACCAGGTGACCCCGCTCGCTGGAAACCAACCAGAGATGACTGTCAAATCACCACAGCGCCCTAGGGAGAACTACACATAAACACACAAAAAGGGGTAAACAGGTGAAAGTTAAAGTCAATTAAGGCTTTCTTGTTTAAACCAAGTTTAGTAATTATGTATGTAGAAGTAAAGGCAAAGGCTTTGAAATAATGGTAAAACAAAAAGGGAATTATGATAATGTTGGTGATTATCAGAATAACCTAACCTAAAAGAGAGATAAGAAAATTAGGAATAAAAAGTAATAATAAATTTTTTTTTTTTGAAAAAAAAAATTTAATAATATAAAAAAAATTTTAATAAAATAAAATAATGAAACGACAGGATGACCCCAGAAGAAGAGACAGGCCGCAGTAGTGGGTTTGTCCCACAAGGGGGCGTATCTCTTTTCAGTGGTCAACCTGGTTGGACAGACAAACTCATTCAAATTAAATCCAACTGGTTTAAATTCAAATCTAAATAAGCCTGTGCAGAAATGTAAAAAATCAGGGTGATATTTTATAATAATCCAGATGACGTTAAAACATCAGTAATTACTATGAAATAATCAGAAGGGAAAGATGAAATAAGTACACACTTCAAAAGAGTGAAAGGGGATTAAGAGTGGCACCGACTTAGTATCCACAAGGCCACGCGGGTGGCGCTGTTTCCTTCTAGTGGATGACAGTGGCTGCCAGCCAAACAAGATTTAAATCCAAAATTTAAATCTGATTTAACTCGAATTTAGATAAGCGTGTAAGGGGATTGAGAAATCAGAATGATATTGTACAATAATTAAGATGCATTTAAGTATCAGTAATTATTATAAAATAATCAGACGAGAAAACAGAAATAAAGCAATTCACACAGAATTGGAAACAGAAAAACGAGTTGAATGAACCGCTTTAGCGGGGTGGCGGCCACTAGGTGGCGGATTTCCTCTAACTGGGCTCTCAATGGCTGGGCTGGGATTTAATTTAAGTTTTAATTCACCTCTTGTTTGAACCAAACTCAAAGTAAATGTACCAGTCACAAGCAGGAAAATTGTCTAACACAAAATAATATTCGCACGAGCAAAGCTGGAAATGCCAATAATTATTGAGAATTTAGACATAAGCTAATTCACTATTCATCATAGAACACTTGAATTTAGCAGTACGAGAGCATTATCTGAAACGGCCACGAGATGGCGTAGTTGCGCTCATGCAGGCTGACGTCAGTGGGAGGCGGGTGCTCACGCAGGGTGACGTCGTTGGGGCGCGTATTTTGAGACTTGAACACCTAAAAGGACCTCTGGTGTTTAGTCCGCGGAATTACAACCAATTTTAAATGTGACTCTAAAGAGCTCAGAGCGTTCAGCTCAGTCACGTGCTGATTTTCTGTAATAGAAATCACAAATGGACAAGATCTGCGGATCTGTGGGTGCTATACTGCACAAGAGCGTGAAGCAGGGTTTCTTCGCTGCAAAACACAATTGTGAACACAGGAATTATCATCTGTTGTTGGGTTCCCGTAAACATTTAACCACAATAGCACTTATGATTTAAAAATGTCTTAGGTTTACAAAATGGGTAGCTAATCCAATTTTCAACCAGGAGTTATCGTTATTTTAACGATCTAATATTTTATTAGGCCTATTATCGAAACGGAGGAGACTCGCTCTGTTCCAATCTACCGCGTGAACAAAGAAACTCGTTTGATTTCAAGCGGGCTGAAGCAATATTAATTACAGGCTGAACAGAGATTCTTTTCTCTAGGACATTTACCGGTATTGTCACTTCCAGCGTCTGTTAATATGCTTGAGCTGAGCTGGCTTCTGCGCCAGTCAGTTCTTCAGTGAGCGCGCGTGTGTTCACACTAGGGCGCGCGCGTTTCCTCACTGAACCGCGTGGACTCTCGCTGGAGCGCGCGCGTGGGTAACACAATATTAAGAATGTACGGGATGTACAGAGATTCTGTTCTCTTTACCGAAACAATATTTAATATAATACATCGAAGTTTATTTTAGCAATTAACAGGGGCTGAAAATGTTAAACATATCTAGCAGGGGTCAATTCGCTTTGACTGAGATCGGCTTCGTGCCTTCTAACAGTCCTTCAGTGAGCGCGCGTGGTTTTTGCCTTACTAGGGCGCGCTTGTTTCCTCAATGGGAGCGCGTGGGGCTCTCGCTGGAGCGCGCGCATTACATTAATACACAATATAGACAGACTGAAACTGATTTGCTCGTAAAACACAAAGTTTGAGATTGCGCGTAATTTTCTCCACCACTAATGTAATATAAATGCCTTAGGCTTCGGACTCTGGGTCCGGATGAATTAGCTCAAATGATCCATAGGGAATTTTAATAACTAATCATGAGTATGATTAATATTCTGCATATTTCAGTTACATTAAATTGTCGAAAGTGAAAGTGGATTATATGAATATATGAATAATCAATCACAACGAATTATAATACCTCATTCATATATCAATAATCTTACTTAACTTCGATTATGAAATAATCTTTAAGGGAAACTAATGTAATTATCAAATCGTTGTTCGTCCAGCGACCAACGTCAGATTAAGTGATTAATTTCTCAATAAAGTTATCCTTCCTTATAAACTCCAAGAAACACCAACCTTCTGGCCGTGAACATTAATATTTCTGGTGTTTATAAAATTAAAACTAACTTACTTAAAACAGGGAGCTCGGTAGCTATAACCTACCTCATTGACGTTTGTGGTTTTACGAGCGTTTTTCACAGACACAGTCTTGAATACATTGTTTTAATAAATGCAAACTACAGAGTATAACGGATTACACATAGTGATTATAGGTTTTATACGTCTATGTACAGTTACTTACATTAAACAGACAAGACAAGAACGGGTAACAGCTGATGAGAGAAAGAGAGTTATAGAGAGTTGGGGAGGGGCGCTCTGGGGCCCGCGCTCGATGTGATTGCGGGACAGAGAGAGAGAGATAAAGAGAGGATGAGAGAGAGAGAATGGTCACGTGTGACCATAGGACAGCAAACATCACAGACCTCTGAGAGAGACATCAATCAAACACCTTAAAACATTAAAACTCGTGAGAGCTTAATACTTGCAAAAAGGTTCGTTTGCGTGCACGAGCTGTGTCCAGCCTGCGCGTGTTCTTGGAGCAGAGTGCGCGCGCTCGTGCTGAGGCGCGCGTGTTGGTTGCCAGAGCAAGCTGCTCGCGGGAGTTTTGAAGAAGACGCCTCTTTGGAAGGGAAGTTGCTGAAGGAATTCAGGCTTCGTTCGTTTGACTCGTAGGTGGAACGAACAAAGGAGAATTTGAAAAGGAAACAAAATAAACTTTTGTAAGGAAATAAAAAGTGGAGGGAACTCCTGGAGGAGTTCAGGCTCGGACTTTCACATGCTGACGACGGCAGGGAGAGCAGGGGACAAGAGGGGCGTGCACGAAGAGCGTTTTCGCTTTTAAGGAATGTAAGGATACGCCCCCTTCTGGGACAAGAGCGAATCGGATCCTCTGATCTAGAGCGGGAGAATGTTCCTTTGTTGGTAAAGACCCGCCCACTTCGACTATGTCATGTGAAATTGAATTTAACATTCATATTTAGAAGTATGGTATTTCCTAGAATAAATGCATATTATTGTACCTTGCAGTCAAGATTCAACTCCGTTAGATTTAGAGAATTACAAAGATACGAAACACATCATATTAACATTAATAGGAATACAAAGTTATATTATTATGCATTAGTATAGACATTTAAAGTTCGATTAATGTTACACTAGGACATATATATGCTTTCCTATGGTTTATAAACACATCTTAACACAACAAGGGATATATTTATTACATTTAAGAGTGACTATTTAGCATTCCTTTTCTCTGTGCAAACACGTGGGTGTGTGGAAGGCAGATGTTGGTGTGAGGAATTTCGGGGTGTCACGTTACAAGTCTCTTTGTGTGTTGTAATGGAGAAAGAGACAAAGACCTCTTGTCTTCAGGCAAATTAATAAAGTGTTCGTGATTCCCTAATTTGACCAGATGGCAGTCAATGTTGCTACAGTACATAGTACTTAAAGCCACTTAATATAAAGTGGGACCTACTTTTATTATGATAGGAAAATATGGGATTAAAGAAAGGCCACGAGCCAGGACTTGAACTTGTGTCACCTACAAATCACCAGCTCTATATGTCAGTGAATTGACCACTAGGCTATGGGGGCATGAAATTTAACAGCACTTTGATAGATATTAGAAGATCCTCTTTGTGTAAAAAAATACAGGGGGAACGGATCGCAACAGCTGTTTTTTGCCGTCGGATTCTGTTCCCCCTGTAAAAAAAAAATCTGTCGGAATCTGTTCCCCCACTCCATTATGAAAGGTTTTGATGTAGTGGCGTTTAAAAATACATATTTTATTTTGTGTGGGTATGGAGCTTACCTGGCACCAGTCTATAGAAAGATATTTAGGAGTTTTTTACTTTTATTAAGATAGGAAAATATGGGATTAAAAAAAGTCCACGAGCAAGGACTTGAACTTGTGTCACCTACAAATCACCAGCTCTATATGTTAGTGAATTGACCACTAGGCTATGGGGGACCAATAATTATCATCTCTTTGATAGATATTAGAAGATCCTCCTTGTGTAAAAAATACAGGGGGAACGGATCTCGACGGCAGTTTTTTTGCCGTCGGATTCTGTTCCCCCTGTAAAAAAAACATCTGTCGGAATCCGTTCCCCCACTCCCATTATGAGAGGTGTTGATTGTAGTGGCCTAAAAAAATGCATATTTTATTTTGTGTGGGGATGGAGCTTACCTGGCACCAGTGTAAAATACATATATTTTAGAGTTTTTGCCTTTTATTGTAATAGGAAAATATGGGATCAAAAAAAGTCCACAAGCCGGGACTTGAACTTTTGTCACCTAAAAAAAATTCGCTCTTGAAGACAGTGCACTGACCACTAGGCTGTGGGGGCCTATAAATTAACAGCACTTTGATAGATATTAGAAGATCCTCATTGTGTAAGAAATACAGGGGGACAAGAATCCGACGGCAAAAAAAACATATGTCGGAATCCGTTCCCATTATTAGAGGTGTTGATGTAGTGGCTTGAATAAAGGTGGATAGTGTTTTGTTTGTGGTTTGAGGTTAACTGTCATCGTTTACATTTCAGCTTTTGGCAGATTTTCGATCCAGAGTGACGTAGATTGAATTTCAGGGTACACATTTTGTATTCTTATCCGTTTCTGCTTTCCCTGGGATCGAACCTATGACCTTGGCATTGCAAGTACCAGTGCTCTACAGTTTGAGCTACAGGAAAGCTCTTTAAATATAAGCATCAGTTTAAGGGATCATTTTTATGGAGTTTTTGCTGTTTATTATGATAGCAGAGTACAGGATCAAGAAAAATCACAAACTGGGACTTGAACTCGGGTCACCCAAAGCCCTAAATTTCTTAACACCAGTGCACTGACAACTAGGCTATAGGGGTCAATACATCAGCAACAGTTTAATAAATATTAGAACCTCATTGTGTATGAAATACAGGGGGAACAGAATCCGACAGCAAAGTACAGCTGTCGGAATCCGTTCCCCCACTCCAACTATGAGAGGTGTTGGTGTAGTGGCTTAATAAATGCTGATTATATATTTTTTTGTGTGGGGATGGGGCTTACCTGGCACCAGTGTTAAATAAATATAATTTAGAATTTTTGCCTTTTATTGTGATAGGGAAAATATGGAATCAGAAAAAGTCAGCAAACCGGGACTTGAACTTGTTTCACCCATAAATCATCAGCTCTTAAAGTCAGGGCATTGACCACTAGGCTGTGGAAGCCTAATCATTTAAAGCACTTTGATAGATATTAGAAGATCCTCCTCGTGTAAGAAATACAGGGGGAACGGATCTCGACGGCAGTTTTTTTGCCGTCGGATTCTGTTCCCCCTGTAAAAAAAAATCTGTCCGAATCCGTTCCCCCACTCCCATTATGAGAGGTGTTGATGTAGTGGCCTAAAAAAGGCTTATTTTATTTTGTGTGGGGATGGAGCTTACCTGGGACCAGTCTAAAGAAATATATTTAGGAGTTTTTTACTTTTATTATGATAGGAAAATATGGGATTAAAAAAAGTCCACGAGCCAGGACTTGAACTTGTGTCACCTACAAATCACCAGCTCTAAATTTCAGTGAATTGACCACTAGGCTATGGGGGCATGAGATTTAGCAGCACTTTGATATGATATTAGAAGATCCTCTTTGTGTAAAAAAATACAGGGGGAACGGATCTCGACGGCTGTTTTTTTGCCGTCGGATTCTGTTCCCCCTGTAAAAAAAAAATCTGTCGGAATCTGTTCCCCCACTCCCATTATGAAATTTTTTTGATGTAGTGGCGTTTAAAAATACATATTTTATTTTGTGTGGGTATGGAGCTTACCTGGCACAAGTCTATAGAAATATATTTAGGAGTTTTTT
This sequence comes from Phoxinus dragarum, assembly GCA_033366665.1. Classification (NCBI taxonomy): domain Eukaryota; kingdom Metazoa; phylum Chordata; class Actinopteri; order Cypriniformes; family Leuciscidae; genus Phoxinus; species Phoxinus dragarum. Next base: position 12,713 of record JARPMJ010005476.1, read on the forward strand.
ACTTTTATTATGATAGGAAAATATGGGATTAAATAGAGTCCACGAGCCAGGACTTGAACTTGTGTCACCTACAAATCACCAGCTCTATATGTCAGTGAATTGACCACTAGGCTATGGGGACCTAAGAATTAGCATCACTTTGATAGATATTAAAAGATCCTCCTTGTGTAAAAAATACAGGGGGAACGGATCTCGACGGCAGTTTTTTTTGCCGTCGGATTCTGTTCCCCCTGTAAAAAAAAAAATCTGTCGGAATCCGTTCCCCCACTCCCATTATGAGATGTGTTGATGTAGTGGCCTAAAAAAGGCTTATTTTATTTTGTGTGGGGATGGAGCTTACCTGGGACCAGTCTAAAGAAATATATTTAGGAGTTTTTTACTTTTATTATGATAGGAAAATATGGGATTAAAAAAAGTCCACGAGCCAGGACTTGAACTTGTGTCACCTACAAATCACCAGATCTATATGTCAGTGAATTGACCACTAGGCTATGGGGGCCTAAGAATTAGCAGCACTTTGATAGATATTAAAAGATCCTCCTTGTGTAAAAAATACAGGGGGAACGGATCTCGACGGCAGTTTTTTTTGCCGTCGGATTCTGTTCCCCCTGTAAAAAAAAAATCTGTCGGAATCCGTTCCCCCACTCCCATTATGAGAGGTGTTGATGTAGTGGCCTAAAAAAGGCTTATTTTATTTTGTGTGGGGATGGAGCTTACCTTAGAACCAGTCTAAAGAAATATATTTAGGAGTTTTTTACTTTTATTATGATAGGAAAATATGGGATTAAAAAAAGTCCACGAGCCAGGACTTGAACTTGTGTCACCTACAAATCACCAGCTCTATGATTCTTAATAGGACTGGTTGTTAAAGATCCCTAACTTTCAGCACAACAATTGAGTGGAGATGTCATCTTGGGGTGGGGTGAAATTTGGCACAGAAACCCATGGTGCCACCAGTGCGACACATCTTCAGTTGTGTGCCCGACCTCATTGGGTGTTTTCGGCCACTTATCACAAGACACCCTCCGCCGGGGGTTGGCCCACCACAGGTTGATCAGACCCGGGTGTGTGTCGCACGGTGGTGGTACCATGCGATCATTTGGCAGCCCATGTTGCATCCCTACGTTTCAGCCACAGCCAGTGACTGCTCCGTTCCGCTGCAGTGGCAAGTTCTTTGATTGCCCTCCGTTGGGACTGCCCTCTGATCCCCACTTCCTTCAAAAGCCTTGTGGTCGAGCTGGCCACAAAACCTCTGCATCCCACCTCCACTGGGCCACACCTTCACATTCCAGCCCCGCCCCTCTGCTTCAGCTGCTAAGTTGGCATAACGCAGCCTCTTCCGTTCGAATGCCTCGTCGATGGCATCCTCCCATGGGACAGTCATTTCAACAATGAAGACACGCCGGCAGGACATGGACCAGAGGACAAGGGTCTGGGCGCAGGTTGGTTGCTGCAATTTCGGGTGGGAAGTTGAGCCTCTGGTTAAGGTCTACTCGCATTTCCCAATCCCGGGCTGCGTTCAGTGGGCTAGAGTTTGGGAGTGATGGCTTAGTCCACTGTTTCTCCCCTTCCCGCATGAAGGTTGTTCTCCGTGGGATGGTAGTCTGGGCATTTAGTGGCGTGGCGTTGGTGGTTACCCTCTTGTTCTCAAGTTCGGCAGCCAAGCACCTCAGCACTTGGTTGTGGCGCCAGGTGTACCTTCCTTGAGTTAGGCTGGTCTTACAACCCACCAGGATGTGTTTGAGGTTTGCTGGGGCTGCACACAGGGGACATGCTATGTCCTCTCCATACCAGAGATGTAGGTTGGTTGGGGAGGGCAGGACATCGTAAGTGGCTCTGATGATGAAACTTAGCCTATTAGCCTCCATGCCCCACATCTCACTCCATGTGATTTTTCTCCTCTCCACGCCATCCCACTTCATCCAGCGGCCTTGCTGGGCTTGGGAGACAGCCTTGGCACACCTGGCTGCTTCCTCTTGGTGGCGCACCTCCTCCACCACCATGTGCCGCCGTTCGGTTGGAGTGGCTTTTTGCCATGTGGGTGTTGCTGCTTCCAATCCAAGGCCCCCCTCTGCCATGTTGGACATGCCCCACTATATCCCGGTGTCTGAGGGCAGCCTTTGCCGCCGCTACCGTTGCCGACGGCTTCCATTTCCTCCCCGTTGCTAGGGGTAGGAGCAGCACCTCTGACGACTGGATCCCGGGATTCTGTAAGAGTCATTTCCAGCCTTGTTTTGGCACATTTGTACTCCTCCACCAGGCTTGAGATTGGCAGGGGAGACAGCTCCGTTTGCCATACAGGCCAATGCTGGTAAGGCATCTCGGCAGTCCAAGCCACTTCCTCACTTGTGCATTCACTAATCTCTCTAGTCGAATGGCATGGGATAGCGTGACCTCATAGATAGAAATTGGCCACATGAGACGGGGGCAGCAGCCCAAACTGAAAGCACCATAGTTTCAGCTTCCCTGGGGAGAGCAGTGTTGTTGATCTTCTTGAGGCCGCTGATTGTATCCTGCCTGAGTTGCTCCACCTGCTTCGAGTCTTTGAGTTCTGCGCTATACCAGCGGGCCGAGGCTTTTGATGGGCTTCTCCAGAACTGTTGGTATTGGCTCGTTGTTGACCTGGAACCTCTCATTGGTAAGCTGGCCCTTGACAATTGAGATACTGCAGGATTTGCTGGGTTTAATCTCCATTCTTGCCCATTTGATGTTTCCCTGGAGTTTTTCCAACAGGCGTTTGGTGCATGCTTTTGTTGTTGTTATTGTCGTCATGTCGTCCATGTACGCCCTGATTGGAGGAAGACGTAGCCCGCTCTTCAACCGCTCCCCTCCTACCACCCATCGGGATGCTCGAATAATGAGCTCCATCGCCATGATAAACGCCAGTGGAGAGATAGTGCAGCCCGCCATTATGCCTATCTCGAGGTGCTGCCAGGCAGTTGTACTGGCCTGTGCTGTCACACAGAATTGAAGGTCCTGGAAAATAGGCTTTGACCAGCCTTGTGATACCCTCTGGGACTTGGAAGAACTTGAACGCAGTCCACAGAACTTCATGCGGGCACTGACCCAAAGGCGTTGGCAAGATCCAAGAAAACCACATGTAGGTCTTTCTTCTCCCTCCTGGCTGTCTGTATCTGGTGCCAGATGACATTTGTGTGCTCCAGGCATCCTGAGAATCCACTTATCCCTGCCTTCTGCACTGAGGTGTCGACAAAGTTGTTCTTCTGCAAGAACGCAGAAAGCCTCTGGGCCACAACACTGAAAAATATCTTTCCTTCCACATTCAGTAGGCTGATCTGGCGGAACTGATCGATGGTTGAGGAATTCTTTTCTTTGGGAATCAGGATTCCTCCTGCCCGTCGCCATGCCTTTGGTATAATTTCTTCTTCCCATGCCACTTTCATGAGCTTCCAGAGGTACTTCAATACACCTGGGGCGTTCTTATAGAGCCTATATGGAACTCCATTGGGCCCAGGGGCTGAAGCTGTTCTTGCCCGCTTTACTGTACTCTCCACTTCGCTCCAAGTAGGAGGTCTTGTTTCCAGCTGGTGCTCGGGTGGTTGAATTGGCGGCATATCATCCGGGATGCTGGCTGGCACATGCCTCTGATTGTCAGAGTAGGTCTTCCTAAGGTGCTTCTCTAGTTCCCTTAAGGGTACTTTGAGGGACCCAGTTTTCTCCTTGACAAAGAGGTCTTTGACAAACCTGTAGGGATCTCTGTAGAAGGCAGTCCTCATTCGCTCCTTCTTCTTATGTTGCTTTCTAAGGCATTCTGCTCTTCGCAGTGTTGCAATACGCTGCTTGATGTCACCCTGTAGTGCCTCCAGAACTTTCCTTTCCTCTTCTGTGACCTTCCTCCACTGTTTTCTCAGGTTCCTTCTGTTCTTTCACCACTCGCTCAATCTCTTGTTGTCTCCTGGACTTGAGCTTGACTGATGGGTTCTTCTGGGTCCCAAGGTTTGGTGTTGTACTTTTGACCCCAAATCTCACTGCTCCATAGCTGTAAATGATCTCTCCGATTTTGTCAGAGAATTGACCACTAAATGTCAGTGAATTGACCACTAGGCTATGGGGGCATGAGATTTACCAGCACTTTGATAGATATTAGAAGATCGGTAACGCTTTAGATTACAGCCCGGAAAGTACTGCGTAATTACAATGAAATTACAGTGTAACTTTCGGTAATTACAGTGTACCTATAAAGTACTTATGTGTAAGTATAGGGGAACAATATGTAAAGTCTTGGGAATAAAGGGGTAACAACCAGGAAAATACTGCGTAATTAAAAACTAAATTACAGTGTAACTTTCGGTAATTACAGTGTACCTATAAAGTACGTACGTGTAAGTATATAGGGAAACAATTTAAAGTTTTGGAATAAAGGGGTAACAACCAGGGAAAAAAAAATTATTTAGGCAAATTATTAAGTATTTTAGAACTACGGGGGTACTTATACTATAATACAATCTTACTTTTGGGAGCAATTTAGCGAGTAGGCTACATACACTGCACCTTTTTGTAATAATAGTGTATACAAATACAAGGCTTTTTTCGAATTACGGGGTAGCCTATATATCAGTGCATTTACAAAGTAGGCTAATTTGTTTTTATTGCAAAGGTGCACTGATTAAGTTGTTTCAAGGCAAGTAAACTATTGCAACTTTTTTTTTTTTTAAATGCTGGGGAAATATACTCTTGTTTCTTGTAGTTACAGGGTAAGTATGACATTGCGGGCCGTAAATTAAAGTGGTGCTTCTTACCCTCTTGTTTCTTGTAGTTACAGGGTAAGTATGACATTGCGGGCCGTAAATTAAAGTGGTGCTTCTTACCCTCTTGTTTCATGTAGTTACAGGGTAAGTACAATAAAAACACATGTAAACACACAATCTGATATCACTTGGAAAACTTTATTTGAAAAACAACTTATTTTAAAACGGATTTACAACACTTCTCTTGCTTGGTTTCCTCCTCCTCTTGTTCCTCTTCTTCTTTCTTTCCACTGATGAATCTTAAGAAGGAATCCCATGTCTCTTGCTATTCTGTATTATGTGTTAAAAGAAAATACAGTACAGAAATGTCCTCACCATTTACTCATCTTTTACCCTCATGTCATCCGAGATGTATATGAATTTCCTTCTTCAGATTAACGCAACATTTTTTTTTAGAAAAATATATAATCTCTGTGAATGCATAATGCAAGCCCATGTGTTCCTAAAAGTTGACATCAAACAGCACATACAGCAATAACTAAAGTAATCCATACGACCCCAATGGATGAATCAATGTCTTCTGAAGTGAGACGATAAGTGTTTGTAAGAAAAATACCAAATATTTAAACATTTTAAAGACTATCGATCGCTTCCGTTCCGACCAACTGTCACTTGCGCGTCATGAGAGGGTTGAGTTCACGCTTGACACGCGTGACGTAAGCGCGCCGAGAAACCGAATGTCGATTTTTTTATTTTTTATTAATGCTCACAACAAAATACAAACAATAACACATAATAATAATGAAAAACAAACAATACAGAAGAACAGAGATGGCAGTTCTCGCGCGAGTTTCACATCTAACTCCCGCGAGAACGTAATGAACGCGTGAAGCTTCACCAAACACGAAGCCAAGCCGACTACTCTCATGCACTCGCTGGACGCTGGTGGACAGTTGGTCGGTAGCGAAAAGATGAGTAAATTACGAGAACATTTCTGGGTGTACTGTATTTTCTTTTAATACATAATACAGAATAGCAAAAGACTCATTCTTAAGATTAGGCTAATCAGTGGAATGATAGAAAAAGAAGAAGAGGAACAAGAGGAGGAGGAGTAGGAAGCCATGCAAAAATGTATACTTTCTGTCAGGACTTTAGTATTTGAAATGAAAAGTTGATTTTAAAAAAGGAATAAAGAATAATAAGTGTAATATGTTGTAAATCTTTTTTGAAATAAGTTGTTTTTCAAATAAAGTTTTCCAAGTGATATCAGATTGTGTGTTTACATGTGTTTTTATTGTACTTACCCTGTAACTACATGGAACAAGAGGGTAAGAAGCACCACTTTAATTTACGGCCCGCAATGTCATACTTACCCTGTAACTACAAGAAACAAGAGGGTAAGAAGCACCACTTTAATTTACGGCCCGCAATGTCATACTTACCCTGTAACTATAAGAAACAAGAGTATATTTCCCTAGCATTTAAAAAAAAAAAAAAGTTGCAATAGTTTACTTGCCTTGAAACAACTTAATCAGTGCACCTTTGCAATAAAAACAAATTAGCCTACTTTGTAAATGCACTGATATATAGGCTACCCCCGTAATTTGAAAAAAGCCTTTATGTATTTGTATACACTATTATTACAAAAAGGTGTATGTAGCCTACTCGCTAAATTGCTCCCAAAAGTAAGATTAGGATAAGTACCCCGTAGTTCTAAAATACTTACAGTATAAATAATTTGCCTAAATAATTTTTTTTTTTCCTGGTTGTTACCCCTTTATTCCAAAACTTTACATTGTTCCCCTATATAATTACACGTACGTACTTTATAGGTACACTGTAATTACCGAAAGTTACTCTGTAATTTAGTTTTAATTACGCAGTATTTTCCTGGTTGTTACCCCTTTATTCCCAAGACTTTACATATTGTTCCACTATACTTACACATAAGTACTTTATAGGTACACTGTAATTACCGAAAGTTACACTGTAATTTCATTGTAATTACGCAGTACTTTCCGGGCTGTAATCTAAAGCGTTACCGTTAATACTTGTTCAAAACTTGTTTAGAGTAAATTTTTGTTCAATAAATACTGTCATTAAAATATGTTAATATAAAAATATATTATTTTAAAAAGTAAAGATTCTGAAAGCGTTGAAGGAGATCCCATAATAATTTAATACAGATTTACTAACATGTCATGATTAATATAATATGTTTTTAAATATGATGGTTTCATTATATATATGGTGATTATCTCTAACCATGTCATGTCAACAAATGGAAAAGTCAGCCATATATTTATTATCATGTTAATTATTGTGTCTTTCACCCCAAATACCATATACATTCTCTTCTGTCATTGAAAACTGTTGCTTTAATTTGAGGTTGAAAAGCGGATGTTTTGGAAAGATAAAATCAAAGGAGCCTTTGGCCCTGTAGTACCGTACTTTAAAAAATACTTCCTTAAGTAGGCCTACTTAAAACTATTTAGTTTTTTTTACCTGTAGCAAGTTAAATTCGGCATGTTAGAATAACATTAGCTAGCTAATTTCATGTTTAGCTGATACTTTTTCAAAATAAGAATCAGTAGCTTTTAAGTAGCCCATTCTCACTCTCAAAGTGTCAAAAACTGAAACATGGCCAAGCGCCTATATACTATAGCATCACTATAGGCAGCAAAGGTACCTCTAGGGATCGCTATATTGCCGAACTATAGACGAACTGGCAACCGTTCCATTTGATTCTTGCATTTTTCTAACAATTTATAGGCTATGATATCTTAGCATTACTGTCACAGTGTCTGGTTTATGTTCCTTGGGTCACCACTAGATGTCCTCCTTCCCCACGGTGTCCATCACACTATTGAACTACATTTCCCACGATCCTTGTCTTCTCATTGCACTCGGCTGGTTCCTTATCACTGATCATTGCACTCAGCCATTTCCCCATTATCATTGTCTATTCCCTGTGTATATATACCCTGTCTGTTTTAGTATGTGTCACGGAGTCCTTGTATTATATATCACACCACTTCGGTTGCCTGTTTCTTGTCTTGTTCTTGTTTTGGATTGCTATTTGGATTTTGACCCTTGCATGGACTGGATGACGATTTACGGATTACCCCATTAAACTACTGCTTTTGGATCTATCCCTGTTTCCCTCGTGTGTGGGTCGTGACAGAAGGACTCCGTCACACATGATCCAGCGGTATGTCTCTCAATGTCTATTCCCCAGCCACTGAGCGGGAGAGAAGAGAGTTTTTTGAGGGGACCCGATTGGTAAAGTTGCGTGGGGACCCGTGGAGGGCCGCAGTGGAGGAGGTGGTCGAGAGGATCCAAGACACCATTCCCCACTCTGGCCCCTCTTCGGCCCTGGGTTGGTGAGATCCAGACCAGAGTTCCACCCACCGCTGATTTCGCCCAGCCCAGAGCTCTGTTCGCTGTGGTGCCAGTCCAGTCCAGAGCCGGCACATTTTCGTCAGAAACGGCGGAGGAGGAAGACCTTCAGCCTCCCCAAGGACCCGGAGGCCGTCCCCTCCGAGCAGCCCGCTGTCGTCCCGGAGGCCGTCCCCTCCGAGCAGCCCGCTGTCGTCCCGGAGGCCGTCCCCTCCGAGCAGCCCGCTGTCGTCCCGGAGGCCGTCCCCTCCGAGCAGCCCGCTGTCGTCCCGGAGATTGTCTCGGAGCCGCCCACCATCAGTCCTGCCACGGCCAAGAGAGCGGTCTTCCTCTTCTATGCGGTGGCGGGTACTGCATGCGTGGAGGAGGCACAGCACGTCTGCCGTTCCAGAGACTGTCCACGTCACGTCGGCCGTTCCAGAGACTGTCCACGTCACGTCTGCCGTTCCAGAGACTGTCCACGTCACGTCTGCCGATGTAGAGACGGTTCCTGTGCCAGACGCTGTTCCCGTAAGTCCTGCCATGGCCAAGAGGGCTGTTTTACTTTTTTATGCATTGGCAGTACTGCATGCATGGAGGGGACACACGTCTGCCGAGCCTGGATTTCACGTCACGTCTGCCGAGCCTGAGCTTTACGTCAAGCCAGTTCCCGAGCCGGTGGTGTCTGTTGCAGTTCCTGAGCGGTGGCGTCTGTTGCAGTTCCTGAGCCGGTGGCGTCTGTTGCAGTTCCTGAGCCGGTGGCGTCTGTTGCAGTTCCTGAGCCGGTGGCGTCTGTTGCAGTTCCTGAGCCGGTGGCGTCTGTTGCAGTTCCTGAGCCGGGTGGCGTCTGTTGCAGTTCCTGAGCCGGTGGCGTCTGTTGCAGTTCCTGAGCCGGCGGCGTCTGTTGCAGTTCCTGAGCCGGCGGTGTCTGTTGCAGTTCCTGAGCCGGCGGTGTCTGTTGCAGTTCCTGAGCCGGTGGTGTCTGTTGCAGTTCCTGAGCCGGTGGTGTCTGTTGCAGTTCCTGAGCCGGTGGTGTCTGTTGCAGTTCCTGAGCCGGTGGTGTCAATGCATCGTATCTTGTTTCTGAGTGGAAATGTAATCTAAGTGAGCTGTGTTATTGTGTCATTAGCAGATATTTTTTGTGATATTTTTTTGTATCTTGCAGCATAAAATGGAGATGAGTGATACTAGGTTGAATGAGAAAAGGAAAACATCATTGACACCTAAGGCTTTTGAATATAAATTGGGAAAGCTCCAAGAAGAACGTCAAGCAAAAATAAGAAAAATTAAAGGTGCTATTAGAGAGATTAAAGACCTAATGCAAAGTGCTGATAGTGCTGAAAGTATACGGTCACATCTCGAATATATATCAAGCCTGTTTAAAGAAGCAAGTCATCTTCATGGTGTGGTGGTTTCTATGATCCCACCTGAAGAACAAGAAAAACAGAATGCTTGGTTTAACAGCGTTGAAGAACATAAAACCGCTTTTGTGGATGAGACAAACAAATGGCTGTTGAATGCGCCAGACATACCTGAAGAGGGCGTTGATGTCCCATGTTTACGATCTACCGTTTCTAATGCTAATGAGGCTCATACATCTGAAATTATGGAAAATATAGTAGAAGATGATATTAGGCCAAGTGATAGCGTTTCTAATGTGTCAGTGAAATCAAAGAAATACAGTACCGTGGTGAGTAAATCTAGGTCTACTGCATCATCCGCTAGAATAAGGGCTGAGGCTGAGACAGCTGCTCTTATGGCTCGTCAAGGGTTGCTGAGTCAGAAGCATGCCTTGGAAGAACAGCAAGAACTGTTAAGGAGGAAGAAAGAGGAGCTCGATCTGGACATGGAGCTGGCAGCATCCATGGCTAAAGTAAGCGTGTTCAAGGCTTCAGAAGGAGCCAGTGTGTCTCACGTTTCTGTGAACTCCGATGGGATGAACTCTTATCTGGAAAGAGGGAAAAGAACACAGTTAAGCCATGACGCTGCAATATTTGTGCCTGAGTTCAACATTCAAACATCAGCTGTAGGGGCTGTAGGAGAAGCTTTGCTTTCAGGTGATGCTGCTGTTAGGCCCAAGACATGCAACAAAATTGAGCTGCCTGCTGCTGTGACCTGGGCCAGTCCGTCCACATTGCTTACTCAGCCCGTTGCCGTGACTGGGGTTGATCTGCTTACTTTGCCGCAAGGCGCTTCTCATCCACCAGTTACTCCCCTTCAGTCGGAAGCGGCACCCGTAGTAATGAATAATTTTGATCAGCGTTTTTTCAAAGTTTTGGAAAGGCAAAACCAAATTACATCTTTATTGGTTGGACAACAGTCACTTTTTCTCTTGCCTAAGCGAGACTTACAAGTCTTTGACGGAGATCCACTCCAGTATCAAACCTTCATAAGAGGATTTGAACACAACATTGAAGGGAGAACACAAAGTCAGAAGGATTGTCTGTATTACCTCGAGCAGTATACAAGAGGTCAGCCCAGGGATTTGATCCGAAGCTGTCAACATTTGCCTCCTTCCCACGGATACACTAAGGCAAAGTCACTACTTCAGGAGCATTTTGGCGATCCATTTAAAGTAGCTTCTGCCTACATGGATAAGGTACTTTCATGGCCGATGGTTAAAGCTGAAGATAACAAGGCTTTACGGGCCTACAGTCTAATGTTACAGGAATGTTGCAACTCCATGGGGACCGCCTTAAGTGACCTGAATGTACCTACAAATATGCAAACTATTGTGAGAAAGCTGCCTTATAAGCTGCGGGATCATTGGAGAAGTGTAGCCGGTGATATTCAGGAGAAGTTTCGTCGTAGAGCTACATTTGTGGACATAGTGGAGTTTGTCGAGAGACAAGTCAAGATATCAAGTGATCCTCTCTTCGGAAATATTCAAGATACACCTGCGACAGAAAGAAAAGAATTAAAAATGGTCAAGTCTCAAACTGGTTCAAAGGCTAGAGGCAGTAGCTTTGCCACTGCTGTAGCACCTGCTGAGAAGAAAATGGAGTCTGTGAATAAAAGGGAGAATAATTCACTAGCGAAAGCTTGTTTGTTTTGTGGAGCTGGACATTCGTTGAATGTTTGTCTTCTTTTGGATAAAAGGACTCAAGATGATAAAATTTCCTTTTTGAAGGAGAACCGTTTGTGCTTTGGTTGCCTGTGCGTTGGGCACATGAGTAAGGATTGCAGAAAACGACTGATATGTAAAATATGCAATTATAGACACCCTACGTTGTTGCATATCCACCCCAAAGCTAAGCAAAAAAGTTCGACTCAGAACATCGGTGGTTCGGAAATGATCAGAGAAGGTGCTGTTGTGTCTGTTCAGTCCAGTGGTTTGACTGGGGCCGGTAAACAGGACTGCACGCTCTCTATTTTGCCTGTTCAGGTGAGGTCCAAGAGAGGACAAGAGACTTTTGTCACATATGCATTTTTGGATCCAGGGAGTACTTCTTCGTTTTGTACGGAGCAACTCATGAATCGGCTTAATCTTACAGGAAAGAAACTTGGAATCCTTCTTAGAACTATGGGACAAGAGAAAGTGGTGAACAGTTACAAGCTGTCAGACTTGGAAGTGGCCGGATTAGATTCAGAAAACTTTTGTGGCCTGCCAGAGGTTTTTACTCAGAAGAGTATGCCTGTTCATCGAGGTAATATTCCATGCTCGAAAGACCTCCAAAGATGGTCGCATCTGAGAGATATAAAAATGCCAGAGATCGATGCTGATGTAGACCTTCTGATCGGCACTAACGTCCCTCAAGCTCTGGAACCGTGGGAAGTGGTTCGTGCAGCGAATGGGGGCCCTTATGCAATCAAGACCATTCTGGGTTGGACCGTGAACGGTCCGCTCCGAGGAGATAATCAGATCAGTGACCAGTGTTTGCAGCCCAACATCACGGTTAATCGCATCTCTGTGGCAAGGCTTGATGAGCTTTGGGAAAAGCAACTGAAGGTTGATTTTCCTGAAAATCTGCAGGATGAACAACCTGGTCTGTCGAGAGAGGATAATTGCTTCATGGAGTCAGTTTCCGATTCTGCCAAGCTCATTGATGGTCATTACAGTATCGGTTTGCCGGTAAGACAAAGATACCTGAAAATGCCTAACAATAAACCAGTTGCAGAACAGCGTGCATTGAGTCTCAAAAGGCGCTTGAATAAAGATCCATCTTTTTGCTCTGACTACATTACATTTATGTCCAAGATGTTGGCTGATGGCTATGCTGAGAGAGTACCGACTGAGCATCTGACTCGTCGCGATGGAAGAGTGTGGTATTTACCCCACCATGGGGTGTATCATCCTAAAAAGAAAAAACTGCGGGTAGTTTATGATTGTGCGGTCACATTCCAGGGGACATCTCTGAATTCACAGTTGTTTCAAGGACCAGATCTCACAAATTTGTTGGTGGGAGTCCTCACAAGATTCCGCAAAGAACCCGTGGTGCTTATGGCAGATATAGAGGCCATGTTCCATCAGGTCAGGGTTCCGGCGGAAGACTCTGACTTGTTGAGATTTCTGTGGTGGCCCGATGGAGATTGCAGTCAGGAGTTAGTGGAGTACAGAATGAGGGTGCATCTGTTTGGTGCTACTTCCTCTCCTAGTTGCGCTTGTTTTGCTTTAAGGAAGTGTGCTGAAGACAATCAAAAGCGCTTCAGTTCTGCGGCAGTTAACACCGTCCTACACCATTTCTATGTTGATGACTGTTTAGTGTCTGTTGGCTCTGAAGAGGAAGCAGTATCTTTATGTCAAGAGCTTAGTGCCTTGTGTGCTGAAGGTGGTTTTAAGCTCACAAAATGGATTAGTAATCGACGTACTGTCCTTGCTGCAATTCCTCCGGAAGAGCGAGCCAAAGAGGTAAAAGATTTGGATCTGGATAGCGACTCGTTGCCTGTTGAGCGTGCCTTGGGTGTGCAGTGGTGTGTCGAATCGGACTCCTTTAAGTTTAAAATCATACTTAAAACTCACCCACTCACAAGAAGAGGAATCCTGTCCATGGTTAGTTCGATTTATGACCCTCTTGGTTTCGTGGCTCCTGTCGTTTTGTCTGCCAAGAAAATCCTCCAAGACCTTTGCAGGAGACGTTTTGGATGGGATGATCCTTTGCCCTCTTCTGTTGTCGGAGAATGGATGGCTTGGTTGAAAGACCTTCATGACCTTGAAAATTGGGAGGTCAGTAGGTGTTTAAAACCTGTGGACTTTGGCCGTGTCGTCTCTGCTCAGCTACACCACTTTGCAGATGCAAGTGAGGAAGGGTTTGGGACTGTGACTTACCTGTTGCTTCATGATGATAATGGACGAACTCACAGTACATTTGTAATGGGAAAGGCACGTGTAGCTCCTCTTAAACCTGTCACCATTCCTCGTATGGAGCTGACTGCTGCGGTGGTGGCTAGCAGGATGGACAAGTTGTGGAGGAAGGAGCTGCAAATAGACCTTGAAGAGTCCGTCTTTTGGACAGACAGCACTTCTGTTTTGAAATACATAAAAAATGAGACATCTAGATTTAAGATCTTCATAGCAAACAGACTGAAATATTGAAAACGTCTAACGTATCGCAGTGGAGGTATGTAAATACATCAAACAACCCTGCGGATCTAGCTTCCAGAGGTGTTAAAGTTCAGTCATTTTTAAAGACTGATGCATGGCTCTGTGGTCCTGACTTTCTTCGTGAGCCTGAGTACAGGTGGCCTGAAAATCCTGAGACTTTGGAAAGCTCTCTCTTTGGAGACCCAGAGGTCAAGGCTGTGGCGGTGAACGCTGCTCAAGTGGAGCAGGTTAGTCCGATGGAGAAGCTCATTGGTTACTTTTCCTCCTGGTTCTGTCTTAAGAGGGCAGTTGGTTGGCTTCTCAAGTTGAAGACCTTGCTCCTATCCTTGGTGCGACATCGAAAGCTGCTGAGAGAAAACCTTTCTAGTTTAGATCTAAGTACTGATCAGCTGGAGAAAAAGCTACAGGTTCAGATGGAAGGTGTTAAGGCTCAAGTGCCAAAGGATGTTTTATCCTTGGATGATATGGTCATGGCGGAGTTGAGTATTATCCGTTTCTGTCAAAAATTAAGGTTTCCGGAGGAACTGTCCTATTTGAAGAAAGGAGAGTGTGTAAGAAGGACAAGTCATCTCTACAAGCTCAACCCGATCCTGGATGGTGATCTCATTAGGGTTGGAGGACGGCTCAGTAGAGCAGCAATGCCACTTGAAGCGAAACATCCAGTTATACTTGCTAAAGATCAACACATTTCTAACCTTATCCTTGCTCATGTACATCAAGAAACAGGCCATGGTGGACGAAACCACATGCTTTCTCACTTGCGTCAAAAGTATTGGATTCCTGGTGCATGTGTTGCCATCAGAAAGGTTCTGACTAAATGTGTTATCTGTCGTAAACTGTCTGCTTCACCTGGACATCAGAAAATGGCTGATCTTCCTCACAACAGAATAACTCCTGATGAGCCTCCTTTCAGTCGAGTTGGTCTGGACTGTTTTGGACCATTTGAAGTTAAACGTGGAAGAACTGTGATCAAGAGGTATGGGCTCATTTTTACATGCTTGGCAATACGAGCCATACACCTTGAAGTTCTTTCATCTTTAGACACGGACTCCTTCATCAATGGTTTTAGAAGGTTTATAGCGAGACGTGGTCAAGTCCTGGAAATTCGTTCAGACAACGGTACTAACTTCGTGGGCGCTGAACGTGAATTGAGGCAGGCTATTGAGAATCTAAATCATAACCTCGTAAATGATGTACTGTTGCAAAAGGGTGTTAAATGGGTTTTCAATCCCCCAGCAGCATCACACCATGGAGGCGCTTGGGAAAGATTAATTCGGTCAGTTCGTAGAGTGCTGAACTCGGTCTTTAAGACTCAGACCCTTGACGAAGAAAGCTTGGCAACAGTATTTTGTGAGGCTGAAGCGATTGTTAACAGTCGTCCGATAACGAAAGCATCTACAGATCCTCAAGATTTGGAGGCATTGACTCCTAATCATTTGCTTCTGCTTAAATCGCGGCCGTTATTGCCTCCAGGATTGTTCAAGGAAGAGGATGTTTATTCTCGTCGTCGCTGGAGACAGGTTCAGTACATGTCGGATTTGTTCTGGAAGCGCTGGGTAAAGGAGTACCTTCCTGGACTTCAGGAGCGCCAGAAGTGGAATTCCGTAAAAAGAAACTTTGTTTCAGGAGATCTGGTAGTGCTAGTGGATGATATGGCACCTCGCAATACTTGGATTACAGGAAGAATTGTGGACACTGTTCCGGACAAAAGAGGACTGGTACGAAGTGTACGGATTAAGACTAAAACTAGCTATCTGAACAGACCAATAACCAAAGTCTGCCTTCTGCAGGAAGCGGAAGGGCAGTGAAGATTTTATACAGTTTGAATGAACTTTTTTATTATTGGACTTTGAAGGACAAATAGTTAATTCTTCATATTCTGATTGATGTCTGTCTCCCACAAGGTTATAGTGGTGATTAATTATTACTATGAAATAATTTGGGGCCGGAATGTAGGAGCCATACATTGGGTTTGATTAGTCTTTTGTGATATTTCTTTTTTCCTTCTATACTGTTGTGTATGTGCACGTGCGGTGTGACGTCATTGGTAACTATGGCACCGTGAGGGGGGTGTGGTGAGTATATATTAGCGTGTATGTTCACCTGTGTGACATGGCGGGTTGTATGGATTATGGCTGCAGGGTGAGCATGGGGAGAAACTTTCTGTTGACCGTCACCGTCACCGTCACCAACACCAACGTTAATTAACGCACTGTCTGAGGTATCTTTGCACGGTTTATGAAGTACATCACTCAACGTAAGTGTTGGTTTTCTAAGCTTGTGAAAGAGAGCAATAAAGACATTCCATCATGTGCAATGATTTAGTGTGACGCATCTTCAGTGTAAACCCTCATGTCTCAGCCTGCTGCGGCGTTTGTTTGGACTTTGAGATATTATACGCCGCAATAACTAGATTTCCAGGTCTGGTCTTTAGGTCTCATACATTTTCATATATAACGCAAAGACGTGTAAATGTTTATTTGTTCATTTAAAAATAAAAAATTTTTTAAGAAAATTAATTAAACAGAGGGACTGAACAGGAAATATCGTGGACTGTGTTTTGGTTTGGAGAGAGCCTTGAAAACAGAATATTTTGACATGAAAGACAATCATTTATTAAACTGCAATCCGTCCGACTGATAGACAGTTAGTGCAGGAAAGCTGAGTGCAGATATGGCATCCTCAATCCTCATCAATCCAATAGAGCTGCACGTATGTGTCATCATCCTCATTATCACCGAGAGAAAAGTCCACTGAGAGAAATGAAGTGCTTCCTCAGGTCAGAAGCATTTGTGTTAAATCCATCGGGTTATTCTTAGGACCCGGTGGATTCGGTGGGTTTGCTGCCAAAATATCTTTTTTTAGTTTCATCTGACCACAGAAGCCCGTCCTGTTTGAACTGAATATGCTGGAGTTTGTTTTTGGATGAGTGAGAAAGATTTTTCTTGGAAACCCTCCCGAAAAAACTTGGTAGGTTTGATATATATATATAGATGTATATATATATAAAGCAATTGCCTCAGAGCTATTGCTGGATACTTTCATTAGAATGTTTATTTTTTATTTTTTTTTAAACAAATCACACCCATAGCACTACTTAATAATTGTTTCAAGGGGTAATGTCTGTTAAAGAACAATTTGATCCCACACTTTGGAGAAAAAAATACATTTTCAATTTGTATGGAAATAGAACAGTAGATGTCTCCATGTAAAATAATTACTGTACAAATAGGGTTTAAGTAAGCCACTTGAAGGATGGTTTTCCCCAAAAGTTCCCAGAACATGTCTCTGTTTGTTCATCTTAACCAGCCCAACACAGCAAAACAGGCGAGAGTTCGAGATATCTGCTGACTGAGAAATGGTGGATTGGTTCAGGGTTTGGGAAATCTCTTTGAAAGCCATTTGAAAAAGCTATTACTTTAGCCATTCCATTGTTAGTGGTGCACAAATGACACACTTCACCTTTAAGTGCGGGATTATATGCATAAGAAAAGAAAAAAAGAAAGAAAGAAAATTCAATAACCTTGTGTAAACATTTGGGATTATCCTAATTGTATTCTTTCTCTTTAACAAACGTAATTGTTATGCATGAGCAGAAATTTCACATTTAATAAGCCTCTGAATGTCTTCTAAGACAAAAAGGGAAATCATGCAATAATGATGGTAAAACAATAAAACCCCAGAAGCACCCCAGACTTTCATGATTCATTGTAATGGTATGTTTTAGTCATTTCATCATGGTTATCAGCTGCAACTTACTCCAGTCATCTACATAAAGACCCGCACTTGCAGAAAAAGACTTGAATCTAAACCCCACAGAGGTTTTAAAGAACCATATTAATCCTCATTATCTTTATGGTGCAGTACAACAACCTGCAGTGCTCACCGGGTTTAGAGACGACCGGAATTGTTTTACCGCATCCAACAATTCAAAGATGTTAACCCAAGGTCAGGCAGTTCTCTGTATGAATATTCAGAGCTATGGTCTATATATATATATATATATATATATTACAGTTTTTTTCAGTCGCTAACAAGCGTTTGTCCAGCCAGTTGTCACATTTTCAAAACTCTAAACACAATTAGCACAGCATCGGTCTTTTGTGGCCATACCATTCACACATTTCATGTCGTTTTCAAACAGTATGCAGTCAGTGAACACATTTCCACAATGCTTACATTTTCTTAACAGACAAGATATACCTCCCAACAAAATTATGGATTGTTTTTGTAGTATTTACGAATGTTAACACACAACATCCCACAATAGCAAAAACAATATTCCAAACCTTAGATACAGTATAAAAACCTCTGCTTCTGCAATGATCAGTTAAAAAACAATATATTCAGCTGATAATAAACTAAAAAAATTATAATTGACACAGAGCTGATTTATGTTGGGTAAATTGTGCCAACCACAGCTGATTCCAGACTGGCTTAGACTGACTTAGAGTGGCAGGGGTTATTTTTTTCTATTACATTGACACTTATACAGTAAAAGGAGGAGAAGGGAGAAGAGCAGGCCCAGTGAGAGATGCAGTGAGCCAGTGGACCCTATAATGCCGAGCGCATCCTTGCCTTTCTCAATGATCTCCACCAGCGCCTGGTTCCAGAGCAGCGCCTGGTTCTCATGAAAACATGAGGACCTTTGTAATTACCTGGGAAAATGTGGCTTTCCATCATTCGCAAGCAATAACAACATTATTTGAAGTCCACCCAAGACTGGTAAGTCTCTTCCTTCCACCCTATTCACCTTTCCTCAACCCCACAGAGGAGTTCTTTTCTGCATGGAGGTGGAAGGTTTATGACCATCAGTCACATGACCAGATGTCCCTCCTTGAAGCCATGGATGCTGGTGCAGGGACATCAGTTCATGATTGCCAAGGGTGGATCCAACATACCAAGCGGTTTTATCCCAGGTGCATCGTCTATGATAATATCCGATGTGATGTTGATGAAAACATGTGGCCTAACCCTGAAGATCGCAGAGATTAGATACAGTCATTTTGTGCTTTTTTAGTACAAAAAAAAAAGCACTAAAAAAATTTTGTTCACTGTAAAGCAACACTGTAAAACTTTTTCTGTTCTATCATACCGTGTTTCTACTGTACCTCCTGTAGTAAACAGTAAAGGATTTGCTTTTACTGGAATGCTTTTGGATGTGAACATTACTACAGGACATATAGTTCCCAACCAAGAAACATAAAAGTCTATGCAGTTTTTGTAATGTCAAGAATAGCCAGTATTCTGAAACCTGGTGTACTTTGATTGACTGCATGTACCTTATGAAGTGAAAACAAGTGTTATTCTTTGACAGAATAATTTCATTTTGAGTCAGATTTCCAGTGTTTTGGTAAAGTTAGTGTGTGCAGAGAAAGATGTGTTCTATTTTGAAATGAAGAGTTAGTATATATTTAACAAAATGTGTTTTTGAGAAGAAAATGATCCATTTGCCCAATTGTGTTTTGTAGGTGTGAGTCTGTGTTAAGCGCTTGTTAGCGATTGAAAAAAAACTGTAACATTAGTTGTTATTTTAATGACAGTGTTTGGAAAGTAAATAACTAAAAGTTATGCTATTACAGTTATTACATTTTTCAGTAGTGTAACAGTAGCTTGGCAGCTAACAAAAATGTGTTCTAAAAAAAATCACTATTTTATGTTTATTAAAGCAGTAGTTTTGAAGGTGAACTACTTTAAATGATGTTGCAATAGCTCCCACAGCGGTGCTCAAAAGTCTTGTTCTCTATACAGCTGCCATTCTGTACATCTAAGACACCTAATTTTCCAAGGACTGCTTGAATAAACAATAATTAACATTTATGGAAATCAGAGGAATTGACTGGCGTGTAACTTATTATGCAAACAACGTGAGTAACCTTGTAGCTATGGGATCCAAGGTTGTGAAACTGTCGGTTTCGTGTGTTTTACAGCAGTGCTGCCCGAAAACATCAATGCTATTGAATAAAATGGACTCGAGTATGATACACAATGTCCTTTTTGGATTTCGAATGGGTATTAGCAGAAAAGATGTGTCAGCTGATCTTATTTTATGACCCAATGATTCATATGTTCTCAGCCTGGTTTATTTTTGTATTGTTCGTTGTTGTTGTTGTGCTTTAAAACCTGAAAATGAACTTTCAGTGTGCCTTGTATGACCTCAATAAAACAAAGATCCAGGTGACGTGAGCAGCATGTCCTGCATGCTACCAGTGCCAACAGATGTTTGATGTACTGGAATCCATTTTTCAAATTAGAAGCTCTCCTCATCACATAATTAGCTGGGAGAGCATGCCAGGTCAATATCACAGAAGTGGAGTGAAAGTCCATCTCATTTGCCTCATCGGTAATATGGCTTTTTGGCAAGCATGCTGAGTTTTGCTTCGCTAGACTGGTTCTTATGACCAGTTTTAGTATTTAAAAATCCTTTGTGATCTATTTATGGCCAATAAATATGAATTGAAGTGCCACTTGTATATATTTGTCACCTGTCCCATAAAGGTGCACCGTCCGTCTGGATTGATGGTTGCTGTAAATGAGGCGGCCCTACAGTGAGTCGTTTGAGATGTTCAGGCTTGTGATAGTTAGTGGACTGGAGCTGGGGCTCTAGTGATGAGGTTATCAGAGAGGTCACTGGCCCCGTTTGACAGAGACGCTGATGGATTTTCCCTTGGCTCTCTTCCTGCCATTTCCATTCCTTTCACACACACACTCCCATGAATCATTATCATTTCCTCTGTTCCCCCTCTTGGGTCTCAAAGAACACTTTTAAAGTCCCCCTGTGGTGAAAACCAAGTTTTTAATGTTGTTTAAATGTGGTATTTTTAAGATGCTTTAAGACAAACTGTGTGCCAACATCATTGCTGAGTATTTTCTCCTTAAAGTGATAATGGATTTTTGAAAATGACCTTTCATGTAGTAACATAGCTCTAAGTTAATGAACACATCCTGCAAAGTTTAAAATCTGACAGGGCATCGTATATAAAGTTATTGCTTTTCAAAAGTAAGAGTCGACTCTGAGTCAAAACTTGAACCCCCTCAAACCTGCAGCTGATCCCTGGGGATACTGGATAGCATCATGCCGAGAAGACGCTGTGCTCTACAATGTGAAGGGAAAGCCAGTTTGGTGTCCCAGCTGGCTTCCCACTTGTTCGTCACTTTTTGGGGTCACCTGGAAATATTTCCGTTGTGGTCTGTGCTATTTGCAGCGTGTTTCTGTATTTGGTTGTGTTAGTATTTGGAGCACACGTGTTGTGAATCTGATGAAGATGTTTTCTTAATTTGCGGGTGTTTTTCTATTTGCATGTGTTTTCTTCAGTTGCAGCGCGTTGAGCTCTCTCGGCCACCGTAACATTCTCATCCATTCAATGGGCATTTTAAATATCGGTAACACTTTATGTTGTTTTCTTGTTAATGCTTTATGAAGGTGTTCATTAATGACTAATAACTTGTTTACAAATGCATTATAAATGCCATTACAAATGCCATTTTTAATTGACGTTGTAAATGCTTAGTAAAATTTTTTATTCATACTTATTTCACTCAACATCTGATTCAGGCAGCAATGCATAAATGATTTCTGGAGAAATTCTGGAAAAGATGAAATTATCAAACTTTATAAAAAAACAAAAAACACAAAACAAGAACAAAACAGTATTATATATATATATATATATATATATATATATATATTAATAACAGGTGAACCCTTTCATTCATGAATTATAAACATTAACAACCTGTGAACATAAACCTTAATATGAAGCGGACACACGTGAATATGAAGCGGACACACGTGAATATGAAGCGGACACACGTGAATATGAAGCGGACACACGTGAATATGAAGCGGACACACGTGAATACATTATTTATTTATTATTAATGCACACATAGAATATGTTTTTTTTTTCTGGTGACATTTTATTGTTGATGCACTTTGTGATGCAGTAGACATTTGGCAGGCCCAACTGGGTCACCTTGAGTCTACTTAAAAAAAAAAAGATGGCTCAACCAGTAGCACTCTTCAGAGTATGGTGGTATTTATTTACAAGTGTCCGAAAGTCCAATAATCCAGCAGAGAATATATATATTTTTTTTTTTCGGGCACCACCATGAACAGTATCATAAGGTGATATCTTTCACATTCAGATTAACATATATCTCCACCATATAACAAAACAAACTTTATACAAACTAATTTCAATAAACATACTAAACAAGACAACCATAACTCAAATTAATGTTTGTCTTTTACCTAAAACTTGGGTACCCCACAATAGACACAACATGGTTTCACCGGGTTCTGGTCCACTGCGCCGGTGCGGCATAGTCCGATGATGTCATAACCGCTCGCCCTACCTGAGCTCGTGATCGTGCAGCTCCCAGCAACCCGATTACACCAACATATAACACACGATTTAATATTAATACATAAAACAAACAAATAATGAGAATGCGTGATATGTCTGGAAGGAATAACACTTTTCCAATAGCGGCATCAACAGGTGAGAAAAGTGTGTGTGGTTGTTGCGTGTATGTGTGTGTGTGATTATGTGTGCCAGTGCTGCCGTTTGCAGCGCTGAAGAAGGTAACTTCTTTACACACTTTATCAGTAAACAACTTAAACATGAAACTAAAAAAGATGAAACATTTCTTTTACAGCACGTTGGAAAATTACTGAGCATGTCTTCTCATGAAAATTGGTTTATGCAAGTAAACTTACATTAAACATTAGAGAAACAATCAAGTATTCCATCAAACGATAACCAAGTATCACATCTAAAAGGCCAAAAATATTTGATTAATAAGTTGAAAAATGTACCAAAATATCTAATTGAACAGTTTTGCAATAGTCATTCAATCAATGACTGATTGCACTGTACAGACTATAAACATTAATAAGCTATCAATAATTATTTTTAATTTCATTGTAAAGTCCACTTTAACTTTTCAAATGGGAACACACACTGCATCTTAGCGGTCGCTATGGGGAATGCCTCCAGCATGACCGGTGTCTGAAGCACGTGTCTAAACACGACATTAACATTGGCCGGCGACAGCCTATGACGTCACTACCGGTGCAACCAGAGAATAAAACGGCGCCTGTAGTACAAGTCAACAATTTATTTTGTCTTCAGTATCCGTTTGTCTACAGTATGTAAGTGTAAAGACTATCACTTAGCCAAATGTTTCAGGAAGTATGTGCCTCCGTATCAGTGACTTGTACATTGTCGTTGTATTCTCTCTCTTGAGGGATGATAATTAAGAGCCTGCACTCCATGGTTCGGGTCCCATGGCCACCGGAAGGCAGGTTTGATCAAGGAGGTGGTGGGCGTGGCAAAGGGAGAGTCGTATGAGACTTCTTTCCCTTTCCGGTCTGCTATTACTAATGTGTGAGTGCTAATTCTGTTGAATTCCATGCAGAGAGAGTGCAGGCAGGTGTTATTTTATGATCTTCCTCCTATCGCACAATAGCAGCCCTCGGTGGAGGCGATCTCTGGAACCCGACAGGAACTGTTTTGTTCACCTTAGTTTGCAAACCCTTCCTAGTTGTAGGCACCTTCATGGGTGTTTGAGTCTAGAGAGGCTGTTTTTCCTCGGGTTTGTCAGATGAGCAGAACCCTCCCCCTGAGTCGGGTGTTGAAGCAGGGTCCTCCAGTCCTTGGGATGAGCTCTTTCGATCTCAAGAAGCTGACGGGAAGTGCAAACTTTGTTGTAATTTACCCTGAGGAGTGTCTGGAATTTTGAGATCCTACAAATACATTTGTTTCCAAGAGGTCGCAGCTAGCTAGCTGGCTTCTCTTGATGGCAATGTCTTCATGGTTGAGTGTACCATTCCCAACTTGCTATGAGAGAGTTTGGTTTGATTCTGAAATATCAGTTGAGCATTTATAATGGCCCAACTAGCACTTTGCCTAGCCCCCTCATACTTTCTTGAGATCTGCCTAACAAGGACGGCTCAGAGCTCTTCTGGTCTCTGGACTACAACAAGAAATGGTCTGTTCACCTTGGGCAAAACCCTCCTGTTGTATGGCACCTCTGAGAATGCTGGAGTCTAAAAAAAAGTCATATTACAGGTTTTACAATGGTTGTAGCTTAGATGTTAGCTCCAATAGTTAATTTAGGATCAGCATGGAGTAAAAACTTCCCGGTTGTGGGCAAAGTCCTCCGCTCCCTATAATGAGCTTGTTCTGACTTCAGTATCATTCCGCTATAGACATTGACACCGAATGTTATGGCTCTCTTTGAGCCACCGTGGTGGAACTGTCTTTAAGGTGAAGAGTTGTAAGGTTTCCTCTCGATTTAGAGAGTTGTCATGCTGAGACCTCCGCTCCCTAGAGCTCAGCATAAAATAACCTGACCAAATCGTATGTCTCTGTGAGCCTCTTTGGTCTTTTGTGTAGAGCGTAGTTAGGCTTCCTCTCACTATAGAGGGTCGTCAAGCTAAAGCCTCTGTTTAGACAGTGGACTAGGTTATAGGCTCTTTTTGAACCTCCTTGGTTAACTGTCTTCAAGGTGGGCATTGATAGGCTTCCTCTCGTTCTAGAGAGTCATCCTGCTGAGACCTCCACTCCCCGGAGCTCCATTTGGATAGCAGTATCGAGTTGTCAGGCTCTTTTGTGAGTCTCCTTGGTAAGCAGTCCTTAGCGTAGAATGTAGTCTTCTCATTTTAGAGAGTTGTCTTGCTGTGGCCTCCATTGTTTGAGCTCCCTTCAGATACTCTACCATATCAGGTCGTTGGCTCTCTGCAAGCCTCCTTGAGGCTATATACAATAAGCATGCCCACAGCCCCACCAAACACATATTTTAGATGAATTACACATTTTCAAGGATGATGTTTTACGTGAATATTGGAACACGAGTGCTTAATGTCTGCTGTGTGTCTGTAGTTAGATCTAGTGTGCATCACTCCATCAGTACTGGTCTAACGTGCTCTGAAGCAGAATTTGGTTACATTTTATAATAAGTATACAGTTAAAAAAGTACTTACAAATAATTTGCAAACTATTTGTTTATAGTTAAGACATATTTATATATTGTGATCGGCCTCAAAATAACCCCTATTGTTAACAAATGGAAGCTTAATGTAAAGTGTAACCGTATTAGTTATATTAGTTTAATCACCTTGCTTTATGTTTATGCCTAATTTCTTTGTATTTTGTGTTGTCTTCAATCTTCTCCCATTAACTGAATAATTTTCATAGTTTTAGATTTGTAGGTCTTTCATTATAAATCTTCCCAAACAAGCTATTATTTTCCCTTTGCAAAGCTTCTGTGTGGCATAATTACTCAGACAAAAAATATGTCAAGTCAGTTTCACCTCACCCTGCATTTAGATGGGGAAAAAACTTGCTGTACATCTTAGTTTGACGTCGACAAAACAAAATGCGTAAGCAAACACCCTAATCAATGGAAAGGGCTTTGGCATAATTTACATCATCATAAATCACAGCCTACCCCCCCCCCCCCCCCCCCCCCCCCGATCAGGAAGCCAGACATGTTCTTCAAGCATTTGCTGCATCCGTATTGATGCAAAATGACAGTCAAAACACAGGCTGGGCTGCCGCAGCGAGAATTGTCAGGGTCGTGGCCATTTAAACCTCAATTCAACTATATAAATACAGAGACTTTCACATTTCGTCTCACAACAGCGCAAGATTAGATTTAAAAATAAAAGGTTTTCTAGATTTTTACCTCTAAATGATTCAGCAATTCTTCGTATCTCCAGTAAGTACATACTGTAGCATATGCAAATAGCAACCTGGACTAGAAATCATTTAAAAACATTGATTAGTTATTCATTGCCTTGTTGTAGAACACTCAAATTCCCCCCCCCCCATTCATGCCATCATGTTAGGTTTTACCCGGGTTTAAAAATCAGTTTTGATTGTGCACTGTAAAAAGGAATAGTTTCGCAAAAAAGAAAACAAGATGATATTTACATGTTTAATCTAATAACATTTTTTTTTAAACAGTTTCAATTACATTATATACTGTAAATGATCAATTAGCAATAAAATACAAATTTCACCATTTCCCACAAGGGGTTTAGATTGCAATAACAACCCGCTGAATGTACAATTATCCGAATTACATGGCTCATTGCCACATGAGTAAATATCTGGACACAAAATATTGATTTGAGTTAAAATAATTTATTAGCTCACTAAATGCAAAGGCTCCGTGAGGGAAAACTGTTTAAGCAGCTTTGCGACTGACCAATCAGAATCAAGCATTTCAGAGAGCTGCGTAATAAAGTGGATGTTGACCAATCAGAATGCAAATCTATGCATTTAAAAAAGGATGAGTAAATAGTTTGTTTGATTTTACATCAAATATGTATTTTTAATATTATCTATGTATAATAGATGCCACTTTTCAAGGTGTCATGTCCAAGATGTAAATAAGGATTTCATTCATAACGGATGATTCAGCCTTTCAGCAGTTTTGCCAACACATTCAGTATATCAGCCTAACAAATGAGCTTTTATCCCCAAGAACAAATGTTTATTGCAGCTTGATAATTTACATACAAGTAGAAGCTCATTAGAAGGGTATTGAGTGTTTTCAGCACAGCAAGGCATTTTTTTGGGGGGAGTATAGTGTATGTGATCAGCAAAATGTGAAATCCGGAAAAGTAATTTCTTGCAGTAATTCTCTTGGGCAAAGCTGAGCAACAGGTTTGTTGTTGTTGCTGCTGGGTTATGTGTAATCATTTGTTCTACAGCATGGGGCCACGTTCTGTTTTTGTTAACCCTATACTGCACTATGTTGTCTCAATTTTCATAACACTCCAAGCATGATGCATTATAAGATGACCCGATGGTTGGTCCTCGTGTCAATCACTATTTGTCAACGTGACGACATCCCCTTAAAAAACCAATCCGAACTCACCATCTCCGCATAAACACCCGGAAGTGACGAGAGGAAGAGAGGGGCGTATTTTTCTCTCGTTTGACTTGTTGTTTGTTACTAGCCTCCTCGTTTGTTTTTCTTATTTTATTTCTCTAAGTTTGTATTGTTTGATTATTTTGGTACGTGACTCTGCTGTTCATACACCGATCTTCCCCAACTCAGAGAGGAGGGATATTAAGTCTGTCATCACGTGACCTACATAAAGCAACACGTTAGAGTTTGCGTTGTTTATACACACCAGGTAAGGAGCGGGTGTTACCTCATGTATTTATGTTTGTTATTTAGTGTAGTTTAGTTGGCGATCCGTTGCCGAAGATCTGTTTATTTTCGTGTCTTATTTCTTTGTTAGTTTAGTAATGTTAAAGGGGTTAAGTTAGTGTGTTTTGTTATGTTCATTTCTTTGCTTTAACACCGCTCATTTTCCCTTTCTCCTGCATTCTGTGTTTTATCTTATTAACGTTACTTGTGTAACGTTATATTCTGTAAGCATTTCTTTATTTTCACTTTGACACTGTTTAACCATCGGGTATATTATTATTGGCCTAATAAAGTCATTTAACCCAATATCTGTCTCTGCCTGATTCATCTCACCACACAAGTTATCAGTAACTGAACCCGTTTCATTTAGTTATTTTTCTTTATTTTTCTAAATTTAACACTTATGTTACTTACCCTATTAACCCTACATCTTTTTAAAAGGGAGACGCAACAACGAAAAACATAACATTTTGTTTTTATTATGAGTGTACACAAATAAAAGAAGACATTTAACAGTTTTGAATGATGTGTAACATGTATATGTAAGATCAAAATCAACAGCGTAGTTTGAGTCTGTTTTGCACTGATAAGAAAAAAAGCGAGCAGATCACGCCGGCGTGATTGCCGACCCCATAGGGTTAACATATTCAGACCAAACTTGGGAGAATGATCTAAGAGTACTTGCTAATTTTTGGCACAGCATCACCCACTGATCAAACAATTTTTGATTACAACTTCTGAATAGTTTGACCAAAAATCACAGGTCAAAGAATACCCAATTTTCCAAAGATAAGCCAATTTGGAAGTCAACCATTTTGAACTTTGTCAATATTTTATAAGAACATTGGCATTGGCTATTGCTACAAAACTCGATATATGTCTTCAACACAATACCTTGAAGATTTGCTATAGTGCCACCTAATTTCAAAATATCTTAGCTGTCGGGCGGAAACTTGCCTTTTTTCAATATGCGCCCTCGATCCTCACTTTTGCCGAGCCCTCACTGATGCGAGCTCCACAGCAGCCTTCTTCCCGACAGTCAAATCTGCGTTACGTCATGAAAGTGCGGACTCGTAGGAAGACGCGAGTGCTTAGGGTGCCATTTGGGACAGGGCGTTAGTCTAGAATTTGTTGTTAAGTCATAGCAATTACTGTTTTAAATAGCCTGTGCATAGCACTTCATCTTTATAACATTAGATTTGTACGAAATGACAGAAAAAAAGGAGTAGTCAGTAGCCAAGGAGGCTCACAGAGAGCCTAAATACTCAGCAAATAATAGCCGAGCTCTTGGAGCATAGTCCTCAGCATGGAGCTCTGAGGAGCGGAGGCCTCTACAAAGCGACTCTCTAAGCGAGAGGAGTACAGACAGTAGCCAAAGAGGTTCAGAGGGAGCCTAACAACTCCGTACTACCGCCTGGTCGAGCTCTGAGGATGAAGGCCTCAGCATGATAACTCTCAAAGTGAAAGGAGGCCTAACTATGTCCAATACCCAGGCCAGCTTACCAAGGAGGCTAACGGAGAGCCTAGCTACTTATTGCTATCCATGCAGAGATTTGAGAAGCGGAGTCTTCAGTTCAACTGCTCTCGTAATGAGAGGAGTCCTAGTAACACTCCACACTAAGGTCATTATCCAAGGAGGCTCACAGTGAGCCTAACAACCTGACATACTACTATGTTCCACGGTCAAAACAGTTTACGAGGAGGCTCACAGAGAGCCTACAACTCGCAATTGCTATCCTGGCGGAGCACAAGGGAGCGGGAGGCCTCAGCAAGATAACTCTCTCTAGCAAGAGGAGGCCTAGCAACGCTAACAGTAGCCAAGGAGGCTCACAAAGAGTCTAGCAACTTATCCTGTGGCTGAGCTCAATCCCAGCGCTTAATCCCACCTCACCGTAATGGTGGCCACGGGACCCGCACCGTGGAGTGCAGGCGCTCAACTATCATCCCTCAGGAACAAATTACTGCGACCACATCGTGAAAAGCGAGCATTTAACCCCTTGAAAGTCAAGCGCACTAGTTCAAATGTCAGATTCTATCATTCTGAAAAGAATCATATGAGAACAGACACGAATGCATCGCTATGAGTGCCTTAAACTCCCCCGAGAGCCGCTTGTGCAAATGCTAACTACTATCCCTAAGGAGAGAACAGAAAAGAAAAAAAAAGTTTTTTTTTTTTTTACCTGTCTCTTGTCAGTCTAGGGAATGCATCATACCAAGCGCATCCAGCTTCTTCGAAGAGTCAACTTCATTCCAACCAAATGCGCGCCACACATCGCTCTGCATGAACAGAGCGTTTCATAGAGAAATCCTTTAGTTCCCTCAAGAGCAAAATGTTTGTGCTCCTCACTCGTGTACAAACAAGTCTCCTGAAGACAAGAAAGAGGATGACGTATTTGACAGGTGCCCTTTTATACCCACGGTCACACCAGTAGTGACGTCATAGGCTGCTTATTGCCAATTTAAAGTTTATTATCGTGTTTAGACTCATGATTCAGAAACCAGCCATGCCAGAGGCATTCCCCACAGCGACCCCTAGGAGGCGCAGCGTCTCATTCCCTTTGGAAAGCAAACCACATTATGAGATACAATTGGATGCTCATTCATTGATGCTTGGACCCTTATGATTGCAATCTAAATGATTATTTTTTAGATTGTTTTGTTTTCAGGAGCACAGAGACACACTTTTTATCTTTGGAATAATGTGTACAAATTAATCTTTACCAATAAGTCCAGGATTGTGCATTAAGTAAATAGGGTTAACTTCGATTACATGTTGTTTGATACTTAATAACTTTTGAATAACTTACTAAATAACTTTGAAAAGTCTGAATGTTGTTGTGACTGCATTGATACTTTGAGTTGGGTGTTAATGAAAGTCAAGTTTCCTTAGGCCTACAGCACATAAATTTGTCTAACCCTGTTGGGCACGCATTTTAAAGAGACATTGAGTAATAGACACTAGACAGATGGGAGGAACTATCAGGACAAATTGTATTCCCATTGGAAGCCTTGAGTTATGCAGTTGCATTTCCACCTTAATTGATTAGAGACAAGTGCTAGCTTGGCCTTCATATGGGCAAGCCAATACTGTCCAAAAAAATAAATAAAAAATCGTAATCATGTTTTATTTTCCTTAGATTTACTTGAGGATTCAAAATTGTGTTGATATTTGAGAATATATATTAAATTTTTCCCATTGACAAAATATTTTATGAGGGACAGAGATATTAAATGCATTTATGTATGCGTCATTGAAAGAATAACTAATGAAACACTGGGTGAAAATGTATTTTTTTGAGAAAAAAACATAAATAGTTTATGATAGTTTAAAAATATGCCATGCCTTGGAAAAAAAAATAGACTTATGCAGCAATTATTTAAATGGAATCATCTGATATGATCAAATATAAAGTAATAGCCTTCATTGACAGAAGCTACAATATTTATAATTAGTAAGTTTTATCTCTAT
Source organism: Phoxinus dragarum (assembly GCA_033366665.1). Lineage (NCBI taxonomy): Eukaryota > Metazoa > Chordata > Actinopteri > Cypriniformes > Leuciscidae > Phoxinus > Phoxinus dragarum. Next base: position 42,984 of record JARPMJ010005476.1, read on the forward strand.
TTTAAATTTCTGCAATTCATTTTGCTGTTCGCTATATCAGTTATTAAATCTTGGCTCTTCTCATGTGATGATGAGTTACTACTACCATGATGAAGATAAAATGTAAACAAGAAGCTCTTTTAGGGCCTGTTCACATATCGCGCCTAAAAACGCGTAGAAAAACACTAGGGGCACCGCGTTCTCCTTTTTCCTAAGCACTACGGCGGTTGCGCTCCGGAGGCGTCTGTCGTTGCTAAGCAACCATCAGCTGCGCTCTCTGTTACAGCAAGAATAAATAATGAGAGCTTGACAAGTCATAAAGTTCAGGAAATCCCTGGACCGCAATGATGAGCTGCTCCTCCATTTTCCTGATGAGGTTGCAACGTAAACAGAAAAGGTGAGGGAGCTGACTGGTTGGTTCTTGTCACGTGACCTATGGTGCGCTTGCGGCATTCCGAAAAGTTGAGATGTTTTTATCTCGAGGGCAGCGCGGACGTGCTTGGAAAAAACGAGCGTGTCACACCGCGAACGCGTCGCACCGCGAATGCGCCGCTTCCAATATGAGCGCGCCTACATTTCAAATAACGAACTTGAGCGCGCAAAAGACGCGATATGTGAACAGGCCCTTAAATGACAATAGAGATGAGGGATGTTTGCATTGGAATTCACACAAATTCCAATTAAAAGGACTTTTGCTGAACAACCATAAATCTAACAGCACCTTAACACAAATGTATTCCTCTCTACGTGTGTTTTTGGGCAGAATCATGGGGTCAAGATTTGGCTGGTTAGGATGGACAGTCAAGCCCCTGCTGGTAAATACTTCAGAGTAATTAGTCACATGGCTTTTTCGACTTAAGTAATTGGGTCAAGATCTTTGTGCCTGTACCCATGAGGAAAGCCTTCAGCATGCAGGTTGCCTTCGGAATAAATGGGAATGCTAACAGACAGCTTACTCCGGTGACCTAGACTATGGTGCAATGTGAACCAGACTTCATGCCACAAGACTGGCAGTCTGATAACAGATGATATTTTGAGTAGCTCTAAAAAAAGTCTACATTACTTTAGACCATGCCATGTCCGTAATTTACCTGTGAGAAGCTTTACCCTCTTATTTCTCAGTGCCAGGTCCAAGCCTATCCAATGGCTTTAATTGGCAAATTCCAGGAGGGAAATATGGGCAGTTGGTGTGAGATTGACCTGGACATGAGAGGGGGGTTGGGAGTAAAGTCATTATCTCAACCACCCGTCCAGGTCTCACTGATGATTTGCAGCAACTGGGAACGATAGAAGCACAATAACAGCATCCAGCAGGTATTATCTGAACCGGTGGGTGAGAGATTCTTTCTCTTTCACAACGTATGTCAGCCGTATATTCTGACAGGCTAATCTCAGTAGATGGGGAAGGCGGCTTTCAAAGGCAGATGGGAATCTTGGCTGGCGGCCAGGAATATTCCTTCTATTTTGATACAAATGTCCATGTATAGTGATGAGCCACGCTTACCTGATGGTTGAGAATTCCCTTTTGGAATTGGATGGAATAGCTTATCTGATTGAATATTCATGCACATGTCATCCATTACATTAAATAGACAACCCAATTGGGTTTTAGAAAACAATTTGTGCACCATTAATGTAATATCCTTTGATGCATGAGTTGAGATTCAGAATATACAATGTTGTAAGGGAAAAGGAAAAGGACAATCGTAACATTGTTTTTATTTTCAATCATAGCTCTAAGACTACAAGCCATATTCTGATTCAATTTTCATTTTGTAAAAGACTCTTAATGAAATCATAATTTTAAATTAATATAAGGACAGGGATCTCTGATCTGTGAGCTCCAAGCTTGGAATACAGCATGACTTAATTATGCAGTTATATGCTATAAGCTTATTGTTTTGTTGTCTACAGACTTTGTATCGCTGTTATTTATTTATTTGTCGTGTGCTCGCCTTTTTTAGTTAATAATGTTTGAGGTTTGTGGTGTTAAGGTTGACGTGTTTATACAGAAACATTGAAAGATGTATATTTGATGATGAGCTCTTAACTCTTTCCCTGTCGTTGATGACATTTTCCGTTATTTATGACAACGCTTTCCTGCCGCTGACCAGTTTTTTATGCAGATGTTGTACACCGTGAAGACTAAAATGTCATCTTTTAATATAATTTCATTATTTGATATTATGTATCTGTATTATTATTCTTTATTAGTATTCATAATCAGTTGTATTATCTTATGAAGTTTAAAAATGCACGGTAACACTTTATAATAAATCATTAGTTTAAGCATTAGTAAACAGTTAATTCATAATTTATAAAGTATTAATAGACATTAAATAACCAGTTTATACATATTATTCTTGATTTATAAGCATATTATTGATTTATAAGCATATCTATAATGTGTTTAATAATTGCATTTTCATACTTTATCTTAAAGTGAGGACTAAGTTATGCCTTGTAAGAGCATTTATGAAGGAGATTTATAGACTCAGTCATCTTCTAAACAGAAAAAGGAAAAAAACAACAACAACACAACACTGTGATACAGAACATTATAAATATTTTAACTGAGCCTGGATCTCCTTCATAAATGCTTTACAAGGCATACATAGTCCTCACTTTAGACGAGCTCACACAAATAGTTAACTGACCACTACTAAATTGTTTTATAACTACCTGAATTAACCCTGAATTACAGGTAGAAATAAATGTTAATAAAGCATTTATTAACGCACTAAGTAACTATTACTATATGTCTGAATAAGATGTATGAATGCACCTTTAAATAGTTTACAAATAATTTACTTACACTTTCTAAGTGATCGTATGAACCACTGACAACTCTGGGCTATAGGTCTCCAGCCATAGTGGCCAAGCCGGGCTCTCATGAAAAGGCCACGAAGGCCGATCTGCCCTGGCCTCGAGCAGGACGCCCGCCCTCGCTCTCTGGATAGACTCCTTGTGTTATGCCTACCTTCACCAGCCCTTCACCACTCCTTCCAACCCTTCACCTGCCCCTCATCCCCCCCCCCCAACCCTCCCCTCAGCAGTTTTGTCTATCTACAGTTTTTTTTTTTTGTCCATTCTGGGAGGGGGAGGTACTGTCCCGTATCCAGTCACACACCAGCTCTGTCACCTCTACCACACTAATGCCATCACCTAATTATATCAGCACTCCCTATAAAGAGACACTTCTCCTGCACTCCCTTGTCTGGTCTCGTCTATACGAACACCTTAAGACCAATTACCTGTACTATACCTTTTTTCGTTGGAGACCTTACCTCTGTCATCTGCCATCCATCAACTGTCACCTGTCCTTCGTCTGCAACTGTCATCTGCAAATAGAGACATTCGTTCACAGCAAGCTAAGTCATCCTTCATCTGTTCTTCATCCATCATACCACCAATCTGCATTCCTGTTCAGTTCTGTGTATCTATCCAATAAACTCTGTTTGAACTCTTACCTGTCTGCATCCTTCTGTTCTGTGACACACTGTTAGGCCTCTTCTGAAATACTACAGCATCTCCAGATCCAAAAACAAGCGAAGAAGACCTGTGTAAATATTTAAACAGCATATAAATCAAACGTACTTACCATTACGAAAAGGAAATTTTGACCCAGGAAGAGGAAAAGGAACCTTGGACTCGGATCACTCACCAGTACCTCGGAACACAGAGCGCTGGAACCCGGACCACAAACCCTCTTTCCTACCAGAACATTTACAGCTCAGTTCACATCTCTGGTTGTTAATAAATTCACCTTTAATTGATTGAAACTCTGGTCTAGTTTGAATTCTGGCCCCCGGACCTGACAACATTAGAAAAAAAATCTAACTAAACTTGTCAAACTTATTGTTTGAGTCAACCACTGTCATCCGACCATCCCTATTTTTTTTCTGAAAAGGTAAGCTCAAAACATTGAATTTGTTTACAATAAAAGGCAAAAGAACCACAAGCCATTAGTATCGGACCCGCAGGACAGTATAATTGATTGCGTAGAGGAGCAATCCCAGGCTTGCAAATTCTCCTGTACCGCCACAATCTCCATTTGGCTTACTTGTATAACAAGTTCACTCTGTTTGTTTACAATGCAAAAACACTCCGCTGTCAGTTGTCCACAGAAAACGATCCATCAGAGGTGGCTGCTGGCAGTCGGACTCGTGGAATGAGCTGTCTTCCTAAACAGAAGTAGTTCAGGACTGATCATTTACAGCAGAGCACACCTCTATCCCCACAGTATAAAGCCAAATATTCTGTTGGCACAAATGGAGACAGAGATTGGATGCTTGGAATTTAAGTTTTTGAATATATAAATTTACCTTTTTTACTGTTATCTAATTAGTATTCATAAGTTTTGTAGGTGAAGTGTAGTTACAGCACATACCTTTTTTAATGTAGCTATACATTTATGGATAATCCCTTTTACAACTCGTAGAAATGTACAAATAAATCCTATAATTTTCATACAATAGCCTATTATATTTTAGAATTTATTATATATAATAATACATACATATTACATTATTATTATTATAAATAATATTTTTAACTGAATTTATCATTTGAGTTTATTCCAGTTTTAATAATTGTATTCAGTTGAATTAGATTTCTAATAAAGGATCACATCCATCACAATCCCTTTTAGGCTATTTATCAAAGCTAATGCATTTACCAAATTATTATTATATTATGATATTTTTATTATTATTACATTATAATGGTTACAGTAAGTCACATTTATCCATTATTTACTGGAATTTTTTACTTAAAGGTGGGATCAGCAGCTTTTGAAAACTGTGTTGGACCCGAGTACCAAAACACACTTGTAACCAATCAGCAGTAAGGGGCGTGTCTACTAATGATGGGGAGGAGAGAGCGCTCCGTGCACACAGCACAGACATTAGGCTTGTTCGACTTGAACCGATCGGTTTATGACATCAAGGTACCGCGAGAGCAATTCAAAAGCATAAGCAGCCGTCTACTCTCTATTCGCTCTAGCGGTACTTTGATGTTATAAACCGACCGGTCTTTGCAGTGTCAGTTCAATTCAAACAAGCCTATTAGCTGAACGACTACAGAAAGAGAGAGAGAGAGAGAAAGAAATCTCCTCCACAGTCAGTTTTAACATGAGCAAGCGCTCTGTCATCTTTTTACAAGCGTTTGTCTGCTGCTTCATTCCGACCTCTGCCTCCTCGTGTGCCAGGTGTTGAGTGTCGTCTTCCACGTGAAACAGAGCTGAACCATTGACGAGTTATAAGTTATAACACACAATACTACCAAAACACATTCGACAAGGATTACCAAAGTAACACATTGCTTTCACTTATTGATGACATTATACCCTCGGCCGGCAGGTACAGCAGATTACACCATAGTCGTTGCCTGGGTTACGGTCACGTACATAAGTGTGGGGTGGAGCTAACACAATAGGGGTGATATCTTTTTGAGGTAGGGGCTTATAGTTCCACCCAGACATCAGGGGATATTTATAAAGTTGTTCTATAAAAAGGCTTTGGTTTTTAGCTGCTGTCAATTGTGTCGAAAGGAGTAGAAAAAAAGTATTTATTAAATCCACAAGGAACACTCCTTGTGTTCAGGCCTTTTGCATGAAGCTAGTTTAAACCTACTCTGAAACTCAGAGTTTGTTCGAGTTGACAAGTCCTAAAAATCCATCCCTCAATTACCAGAGATTTTTTTGGTAATTGAGGGAAACTGAGGAAATTAGTTTTGGCAAAATTACGAAGTTGAAAATACCTGTGTAAACCTGTAGTATGCAAGTTAAATTTGGAAATGAGACTGGTCAATGTAGCAAAAGAGTTATCTATAAAAAGATCAGAAAAAAAACAATACCCTCATATCTCCATCTTTTAAAATTGTGATCAATAACTGGTGGCAAAAACAAGTGATTATCGCAAATAGGACTTAAGACGGGAGACACTCCAACAGAAAATGTTGTGGAAATTGTTTCCAATTTCTTTATGTCGATAGTACAATGGGATTTCTATTATAACAAGAAGGACGCAGAGACAAAGGAGCAAAAACTAGTGCAAACTTCTAGAGTAAACCAGTTGACATCTGGCACATTACCACATAAGAAAATTTTAGAAATATCAGCGAACCGGTAATGAAAAAATAAATTTTGGCATAGCTAGACCTCCATCACGTTTTTTTAATTGAAGGATAGTTTTATTCACCTTAGGAAACTTACCTGCCCAAATAAATGAGGAGATTAAAAAACACTTCAAGATTTAGGTAGAAACAGAGGGTGAGACTGAAAGAGAAATAAAAGTTGTGGCAAAACATTCATTATAATGGTCTCCATTCCCAAGAGAAAAGGCTGTCCCAACCTTTTAAGTCAAGTTTAATTTGATCAACCAAATTTGTGAAGTTATTCTTAAAGTGCCATTATTATGCTTTTTTAAAAGTCTCCTAATTTTGTTTTGGAGGTCTCCTACAACTGGTTTACAAGCATAAAAAAACAAAAAAAAATAAAAAAAAAACAGTTACATTTTCTCATAATAAACATTGCACATCACCACATTTATCAATGATTCTCAAACGACTCCATGGATGAATCAATCTCTCTAAATTCCTCCTTTCTGTGAGCTACTCTACTCTGATTGGCCAGACAGCTCAGTCTGTTGTAATTGGTTTACCGCCTACAACGCGTGTCTAAAACAAAAACGGCCGGACAGCTCCATCCGGAGGCTTCGTACAGCTCAGTGATTGTACACCAGTTTACCAGAGACAGTAACGAACGATGACGTCAATTTCACCATATCACTCCGAGCGCGACTCTGATGAAGAAACATTGGAAGAACTAATTATTCAACCCGAACCTCCATCGCAAGGACGACTCGAGCAGGATGTTTCTCAGTGATGCACTACTCAGTTATTACATCTCAGTAGTTCCATCTCATTATGAGGTGTTGCAACTATGATTCCTCACCATCAGCATTAACAAGTGTGTGTCCATCAACAAACCCATGTGTATATTTCTAATTTATTGCGGCGATTCGGTGAACGTGGGAACTGTATCATCCATTAGCCGAGCTCTATAGCGTGAATGACTGATGTAACAAACGTTGGTAAAAACAAATCTTGATCCATCCTTTATCTTTACTCAAAGTAGTAAAAACTACAGAAAATCTGCATTAATATACAGTTTTAGGTAATAGTGCCCACAACTGATTAGCAGAAGTATTTCAGAAGGACAGTGATAGATTTAGCCAGTTTGCAGGAGACCTACACAATAAAACACAAAACTAAGTATTTTGAACACCTGTATAAAATATATACATCAATAATTTGTCATACTTGCAGGTTGTGATTCTGAGGAGCAAGTTGGTCCAAATAAACTGGGTACTGACCCATCTTGCTAGAGCAAGCATTTTGTGAATCCCACATTGAACTCAGAGATTTGAGAAGCAGTCATCAGGAAAATGAAGGGAACACAGCAAAAGTTTGGGATTACACTGCTGTGGTATCGTGGCAAAGATGAATTTTAACCACCGATTCTAAACAGCCTTATCCTTTGGAAGTGAAAATAAACCGCGTTTACTTCCACAGCTGAGAGCACAGCATCTTGACGACATGATAACCACATGATCGAGCTACAACAAAATGTCCTGTCCTGTCCACGCAGAATGTAGGTGGGTATAATGCAAATGTAGTAAGTCGTGACGTGTGAACTTCACGGAAATAGATTCTCCAAACGACTCATTTGAGAGGTTCAGAGTCGACTCTTTCTTTTGAGATAAACTAACTTTATTTATGATGCACTTTCAGCTTTACAACTTTGCAGACGGTTTACATTCAGCTACACATGCTGTACACTGTACACATGCAACATTACACAGTGTAGGAAATGTAAGTTTCAAAAATCCATAATAGGGTCACTTTAAAGAGAGAGCTGAATGAGTGGTCATCTAACCTGAGAGGTACATCTAATGTCTCCACTGTTAATGTATTGATAGTAGATATATTTCAATTATGTAAGAAAGACTCCATTAAGGATGCACCAGAAGTAGGTTGAGAGGTATAAAACCTGGAGTAAATGGAGGGAAATACAGTATTTTTTTTGTGGGTCAGTAATGATATTATTAGAATAGTTATAAATCTGTGTAAAGGGGGATGCAGACTGGTGTTTAAACTGGGATGCAAGAAGATGGTCAGCTCTGTCCCCATGTTCAAAGTTTAGTTTTTTAAAGTAAATATTCTGCTTTATTTGTTGAAAGCAAATCAAATTCAGTTTGCAATTTCAAATGTTTCAAATTAAGACCGGGTTTGGGATCGCTGGAATACTGGCTATCCACCTCTAAAATTGAACGGAAAAGCTCTTGCTGCCAATATTTTCTAATCTTAACTAAGTGGGCACTAAAGGAAATTATTCTACCATGAATGAACGCTTTAAATGTCTCCCATAAAATAGAAGCACAAACTGTTTCGGTTTTGTTAGTCTCAATAAAAAAAAAGTCAATGTTTTTGGATCAAAATTCACAGAAGTCAGTTCTGGAGAGAAGCCCTACATCAAAATTCCACTGAGGTCGGCTCTTAAAAGTGGGCAAAAAGGAGATATCTAACATATGCAGAGCATGATCGGAAACAACAATGCAGAGTAATTGAGGAAATAACCGAAGAAAGTAGGGCTTTGTCAAGGAAGAAGTAATCAATACGAGAGTAAACACTGGGCACGCTACAGAAAATACTTTGTCAGAAGGTTTGAAAAAGCATCAGGGATCTAAACCGCCTATTTGAGTTGTCAGTGAAATTAGAGACCTTGACATAGCGGAAGAAGATGATGATTTACTGTAGTCACAGATTTATCAAGATTATTATTGATAATAACACAGTTAAGGTCTCCTCCAAAAATAAGATTATGAGTGCCAAGATTTGGGATTTTTGAGAAAAGTATGGACATGAAAGTTGGGTTGTCCAAATTTGGGATAAATATATGTTTAATAAAACTACTGGAGTTTAAAAAAAGAACACCACTGACAATTACAAAGCGTCCTTCAGGATCTGAAATGACTTTGCAAGAAACATGACTCTTTTATGTATCAAAATTGCAGTACCTCAGGATTTGCTATTACTAAAGTGATATACCTGACCAACCCAGTGTTTACACAATCTAGTGTGATCATCTGTACGTGTGTCTCCTGGAGAAATATATTATTAGAAGACAATGTTTTTAGGTGAGAGAAAACTCACCAACATACATTCTATGTCATGATTCTAATGTTGTGTCCAACCCCTCCCCCTCCGTAGAATTAACAGGGGGATTATCCATAAAACAGCAAAGGAAAAAATAATGATCTAAAAAAAAAAAAAAAAAAAAAAAACCAGGTGAACATGTGTCTTATTTGGTTTGTGATTCTGTTTTCCACGCAATAATCCTTCATCAAACACAACCCCCGAACATACCCAGAACAAAGAGAACAAAAACAAATATTTTCAAAAGTAACAAAAGAAGATCCCTTTCTGATACTCGTCCATCTAGACACGATGAAAAACGTTATCACAACCAATTAGGTAGTGATGTTGATTCCAACAAACTTAAAGTATTTAACACCAATAAGACAAAATCACTCCTTTCAGTGACATTCAGCAAGTGCACAAAACAAGTACACAAGACTAAGCTAATAATGACTATAAGTCTACTCATAAGTCTAAAGTTCCTTGCACAATGAGTCCGAAATTTTCGTATGTGGTTTTTCGTATTCGTCATTCGATGGCTCTGAATTGTCAAAACACCTCTCAAAATGCGAGAGAAAAAAAAAAATCAAGATGTCACCCTGGTGCGTCGGCTCTCCGGCTCCACCCAGGTCTCCTCTCCCACCTGCTTCGCCCCCATGGCTCCACCCTCCGTAGGCTCTGCCTTGGCCGCCTGCACCGTCTGCTCCGCCCGGGTCCCTCCTGCCTTCTGTCTACCCTCACCTGCCCTTCGTCCTCCTGAGTTCCCTCCCTCCGCAGTTGGTCTTTTACGGGTTGGTCTTCTGGACGCGCCTACCGGAAGGGGGGGAGTAATGTCACTGTTGTGTTCTGTTTAGTTTAGAGTTGTCTACCTGTCATCATGTCACGTGTCATTATTAGTTCACCTGTTACCACGTTAGTCTTGTCAGCTGAGTCTCGTTTCCCTGATCTGTTTCCCCATGTATTTAAGCCCTGTGTTTTGCCTTGTTCATTGTCCGTTGTTAGTTGTATTTAGAGTGTGTGTGTTCCTGCTTACCTGCCTGCACCTGTTAGAATAGTATTATTGTAGTAAAACGTTTGAATTGGAGCTCTGGAGCACACCATGACAGCTACAGAGATCATCCTGAAATGTGTATTTCATTTATAAACACACTATATTATGCTAAGACACACTCGATCTCACTCGTGCACTGTCGACGTTCGCTTCGCTTTTGTCCAGTCCGGCGCCTCATAAAACACACTCAGCAGAGAAAAACCTTTGCAGCTCGGTCCTATAGCGGAGAGAGGGCCCGATCGGATGAAAACCGCTTCAGTGAGCTCAATTATAGTAACGGCGCATTTTATTGTCAGTAACAGTAATAGCGTTGTAACGGAGGAAACAGTCATTCGTTTGATTACTCGTTACTGAAAAATACGCTGTTCTTATAACGCTGTTATTCCCATCACTGGTCATTTGTGCTGTGTGAACAGACACACGTTAGTGAGTCGTTTAGAAACAGCGATAAAATTTTAATTTTACGCAAATCCATGTTTACTGTATGTACAGATTAAGCATTATAACGTGAATATAGGCTATCATATTGGAGAGAGTTTTACCGTGCATCCTGTCCTAACCGGACGAGGCGCGCTGTTTGAATACTGAACGGAGAATGATTGACAGCCGCAGAAGAGGGAAGACGAGTTTCCGCGAACTTTAATTTAACGATGTAAATATACTTCTGTCCCTCACATTAAGCGATGGAATGGCTTCAGATGACTTTGAACAAATTAAGTTTTTAACTTAATTAGTGCTTGTCTATTTCTTTTGGTCAATGACTCCCCCTTGTGCCAGGCCTAGGCTATAAAAGAGCGCAATAATCGTGGTTATCAGAAACAATCGCAGTTAGATCAAAATATCGCGACAGGCCTCTTGTACCTGTAAATATAATGCATTAGATCCAACGTTGCCTACCTATTAACAATGAGACCATGCTGGGTTGTTACATCATTTTTTATTTACATAGTGTTTATTAAAGTTTATCGTCATTCTGCGTCACGCATCTCTTCCTTGTGGATTATCATCAAACGCTATACCGTGACAAACACCAAATAATATCACAAATTACTTTTCACATGTATCATTAGCCATTGAAATAGTTACACAGGAATAAAGTAACAAATACATTACTCTACCAACTATTAAAACCACATTTCTCACAGAATGAGTCTCTTACTTTTCCACTTCAATCTTTTCAAAGTTGCTTTGTGTTATCGGTTATTTTCAAAGGAGCTCTGACTGTCAGTGGTTTACGATTATTATCAAAGCATTGAATTCTCACTAAAAAGAGACAGTGCTGGCCTAGATTCAGGCACTTAAATAGTTCATAGAAGAAGAATTGTTACTCAGCACATTCAAAGACTCAAAGTGTATGAGCAAGTTTGCTAAAATACACGTTCTTTTTGCAATATATAGCTTGCTTGTAGAATGTTGTCCCTTTTTATTTAAACCTAATCATACAGTACATGGCCCTACAAAGTATTTGGGGATTTAAACCACTATTGTCTGAATGGCATTGTAATAGACAGAAAATGACTGTCAAATGTTTACTGGTGAAAATCCTTGGTTCATTTTTGTACAAGCAGCAATTTACACTCATAGTCCACTTGAAAAATGTTTTTTCCTCTCTAGAATGCTTGTGACAAACACTTAAAAGTACTGATAGCACATTTAACATGAGTGGGGACTTTGCTCAAAAGGGAATCAGCAGGTGGTTTCACTATTATAACGCACAGTCTCGCCACAAAGAGGGAATACATCCAGAATGAATGTGATGTTTACATTATAAAAACACAAAAAGCGTGTCTCCAGTGGCTCTTTCATAAAACCAAACCAAGACATTATTCACAATGTGGCAATCATGAATAATGACAAACAAGAGGGTGAAAAAACATCTAAATTTGCATGTAAAAAGACGTTGCTTATTCTGTACTGCATTTCAATGCAACACCTGCCAGGTTTCTTTACATGTGGAGTGATATGGAATCTGTCATAACAATATTTGCATTTTTACAAGAAGGACATTACTTATGACATGTTACTGCACAATGATTTATTCATGTCCAGAGTCATGTCTACTTTTATATTTTGAGTTGTTGTTATATTTTAATTAAATTATGTTGTGTTTAATTAAATCATGCTATGCTGGTTAATTGATCAAATTCAACACAACTATCATATTTCTCAATTTGCTAAGAACATTCACCAAATCAAGTCAATTCCAACACATCACATTGTTGTGGCAGATGAGTGAAGCGTTGAATAAATATGTCAAAAAGTTGATACATTTTTTATTTCCATATTACAATGAATATATCTGTCATTGGTCAACATTTTATTTTGCATTTGAGTTTGTCAATCTGTCCGAGGTTCACATTTTCAGACTTTACAACTTCGCTGACTTTGTATGGAAGTGAGAATGAAGTTTAAATATAATGTCTGAAAGGACTAACAAAATTATCAGATGTGCTAAAATTAGCTGATGGTTGACTTGCCATGTGTTTATTAACTTTTTTATTTTTGTCCAGCTGCCAGACAATTGCGGAATGATTAATATGAAGCAACAGCAATAACTCTGTTCTTTTTTTTACCAGGCCATCTGCATAATCTGACCACAATATCAACATGACCACACTCTTACACAACAGAATAAATCACCACAATAAACACATAATAAATAGAGAATGATATATGAATTGTTTTGCAGCTCTTGTCCATACAATTACAGTTCATATTGACCATGTCTATCAATCTCTGACCACAAAAAAAACATAAAAACGTCCAAAAGAAATATGCTTTATTTTTTGGTATGATCTACTCCTAAGAAATAGATAAATAGAAAGAAAAGAGCAATATGTCACAAAAAATATCTCCTAACGAAGTCCAGCATTCATCTTTGACTATGTCCTGTCTTAGGTTTCACATCATTAGTATTTTAATGACGGTCTTTACTAAAAAGGTCTTGAGGAACAAAATGTTCAAACAATGTTTTTTATCAAGCCAGGTTCCTTATGTTGGCCTTTATTGCACACATGTCTCATTCATTTAGAGGAATGAAGCAATTTCTGTATCTTTCAAACTTTCATTTTTAAATATGGACTTGAATAAAGAGTCAGCAAACTAAAGATACTTTAATGAGGAGATTTAAGAGCCAGTAAGACCCTTTAGACCACACTATTGCAGTTTAAAAGGGACCTACCATTATTTGAAAATAAATAATTCCCAGGGAAAATTATGCATTTGATTTTATTATATGTCATCGATCAGGAGCCTATACCATGACTCCGGTTTAGGTGGCTATAGCCAGGTATATTTCAGTGTAGTTTGTGACAACATGGGTTTTAGGCACCATGAAAAGTGGTTTGGCTTTTAGTGATGTTCATCTTACGCTCCATGGCTAATCTGCTGCAGGGCAGGTGTTGTTCTGGGTAAGAGATGTCAAATCGAAATATCAAAAATTAAAATTGGACCAATCAGCTGTGAGCAAAAGTAACATCTCTGATACAATAAATTCACTGTTTATAATCAAAATTATAGGTCGCTACATAGTAAAAGGTTTTGGTGACACTTTACATAAGGTTTCATTTGTTAACATTAGTTAACTTGAAATGACAGCTTCAGCGTAGGTTCTGCCAGGAAGACTCAATCAGCGTGCCACGTATTACTTCTCTCCTAACCAATCATGTGCTAACACTCACAGTATAAAAGATCGGTACTTACACTCGTCTGAGTTCGCAGATGCTGACGCTGCCAAGTACTCACCCGCGTCTCGATTCCAGTCATTCCCAACTCAAAATCATACCGTTGGTTTTACAAACTTTGACGGCGCGCGAGTGCGGGACACGCGTGCAGGAAACTCCTCTCATGAGAGACGATCCTCTAACATGGTTTTCAGTCCAAGTTCAAATTTCACTTTCAACGCTTTCAATCGGTTCTCACGTTTGCGGTTCCAGCAGCCACGTTAACATTTACTCACGATCAAACATTTAAACTTCATTCAGGTGAGTATAATTTGGCTACTCAGCTGCTTCCTTCACCAGCGGTGAAGTTCATTCGTGACTGTGGTGACGTGGCAGTTTTCTTAAACTGCGGATACAGATTGCAGTCTTCAACGCAACAAACTGTAACGCTTTACAGTATGGCTGGATAGCTCGCTGAATGGTTGCAGCATGTGTAAGCAAGATCCACGTAACTAATATCCCACAGGCAGCGCGGTGTTAATGTATTTTCAGCATCGTCGATCCCACGCACACATGGGCAGTTCGCATATACTTCACGACAACTGTATAGAAATAAACCAGCATAAGAGTAAAAAAAAATAAAATATATATATTAACCGGCTAACACTTATGCTATTCAAGCTCGCGCTCTCGTCTCATACCGGCTGCCCACTCACTAGAGAGTGCGTTCCACTTAAAGGAGCAGTATCCAATTCGTTATGCCTTCTCTTAATTCATCAGCTTTGGCATTTACAGAGATGTCCGGCTATTTAAATTTTCACGTTAATATATGACCACCATATCTATAAAGGAAAAAAGCTTAGCTTAAGAGAACAGTTGGTCACTATATTTATGCATACGCTGTAGTAAAGTACAAAGACAGTATATTATACATTTACAAGTGCTGGAAATTCTCTAACAAATGTTTTATACTAAAAAAAAAAAAAAAAAAAAAAAAAAAAAAAAAATTCTACAATAACAGATATGGTACAATCGTTGTAACGTTTTCCTGGTGACTACTTTAATCCACTGATAGCATGTGTCACCAAACAAATCACAGTCAAGAGACTCAAGTGCAATGTTTTACTCATCTGCATGATTTAAATGTTAATATATTTTTTCCTATCCAAGGGACTCACTTGGTTGTCATGGCCAGCATCTCCCGGCCGTGGATAACTTAATTCCTACAAGAGCAACTCAAGAGTAATGTCAGGTATATGCTGTGCAGCTGAAAATGTATTCTACGCTCAAGTCAACAACACAATATCAAGTGTATCGAGGTAGTATTTTATCGGTATACCGTTACCTTACTTCAGGTAAGTATCGTACTAAGATTAATAAGATTTAGTGCTATTAAAATAAATAAATTGGCACTGCCCTCACAATTCGCTTCACCAGGTAATGATTCGATTCTACAACGCATTGCGATGCATCAATTATTCTGCACACAAGGCAAATTTTTCATCAGTCATGAGGCAATACAAGCAGTCATATATTGAACAACAGATTTTATAGGCTGCTATGTGTGTATTATCACTCTTCTGTATCTTTGACATAAATGTCATTAATCAAAATAAAATTGAATGGTACAGGGTATCGGATAAGGCATTTTCAAACCTGAAAAAGAAAACCTAAATCACTGCTTCAGTGCTTTGAACGAGAAATGTTTCCCATCTCTCTGCTTCTGAACCATTTGAAATGAAATAGTGCAATAATAACAGCCAACTTTGTTGTTGTTGTTGTATTGCCAACGTGCTTGATTTTAGTGTGGCAGGTTTTAAACATCGCGTAAGTTTTGTCACGTTTCCCATTAACTCCGTAGAATCTAAATGTGCCCAGATGTCCACTTTCCAAGCTCTGGGTGCGATTTTAATTACCCGTCTATCGCGGTCATCTCCCTCCACTCAGCCATTTTGATTGTTGTTGTTATGCCCCCGGAAGTAATTGAAACTTCTCAACTTTATTGTTTAACCCAAGGCCAGAAAATAAACGGCGAAATAATCGATTATGGCACTTTGCCGCATCGATGCTGAATCGTGCATGCCCCACATTGCAATGCATCACCGAATCTATTATTGTTGACACCACTAGTATATGCTTTCTGCTCGGTCATCGAAAATTCACTATGAGTATCTCTATTCTAAGCAGGTCATCTATCTTGTCTGTTAACGCTGGCCCACTGTGGTGAATTAAGCGACCCGATTCAGCTAGACGAAGGTGCATGTCCAATCTCAGATTTGGGCATGTGGAACAGCTAAGGTCAGACATATTACCAAGCCTACTCCGGCTTCGTTCATCCACGCTTCACAGAATTATCTTATAGCGGCTGCTAACGTCCTTTTGGGTCGAAGTCGTGGTAAAACTTGTATGTGCTAACGAAGCTCTGTTGCGTCACTAAGGCAGATCTTGTCAGGCGGTCATTCTATTTCTGAATGTTTATCTGGCAATCAGTAGTCTCTAATTTCATGATTAAGGTCGCGCTCATTCCTGGCCACTGCAATGCCATATCTACGTGCTTTCAAGTTTTAGTCTTCAGGCTTCAGATGGCTTCACCCTTCAGCAACCCGGATCCATCACCCTGCCCTCCTCTAACAGAGATCATGTATTTAAGTCAATCCAGCTAGACCATATTTCACTAAAGGAGTGTTTCCCAACACCTTTAAAGCTCAGACTCTGCAGTATTTGTTATAATGTTTCACTTATCTTTTCAGATTCCTCTTATTCCCATCCTGATCATGGCCGGTTGTTCCTTCCTCGTCTACAATTACAAAATTTATGTGTGGTAGGTCTCCGGTGTCCCCAGGGTGCGTGCGAGGGGTTTTGGCTCACAAAGCCCCACAGATATTTTATTGATGCCGGAATCATCATTGAGGGTGAGTGAAGCACACAGTTTGTCTATCCCTCGGATGCAGTCAGGCTACTGCCCCAGCACAGGGGGTGGAGTTTCAACAGCTCGTACTACAGCTTCGAAACTTACCCCTCACAGACAAATCTCAAAACTTTTAGCTTGTTCAAATCCGAGTCAGTCAAAGATGGAGAGACCCAAGAAGTGTAAACATGTAGATCTCACTTCAGGATGGTTAGTTCATGATTACGCAGCTTATGCGTAGTTATCTTCTAGTCATTGATTTGCTCATTCTGTTTTGATATCTATAAATCATATCGGGGGGACTGAATCTATGTAATTTTAGGGTTTGTGATGCCACTAACCCAGGAGAAATGCCGCTCAGCATTTGTCGTAGTCCTTAAAGCAATCTTGTTAAATGAAAATCTTCCATGGTCGACCTTTTGAGTGTTGTAACTTTGCTAAATGTATTCTAGAATTCAAGTTCTGTTATCACATTAACAATTTCCAAAATTAGCAATAAATTCTGTTCCTTCTCATCTATGATTAAATTCCTTAAAATCTGCCCAAGTTCTCAGATCACTCCACCTGTACCCAACCTAATGAAGCACCTCTATCTAAAGCCTGGTTCAGGGCTCATTTAGTTGCTGTCCTCAAAAGCTGCCATCTATCCCCTTCTCTATACTGGTCACTCCTTCAGAATTGGGGCAGCCACTACAGCAGCTGAACGAGGAGTTTCTACATCAGCCATTAAGATCATGGGAAGACGGTCTTCCTCTGCTTTCGAATCCTATATAAGAACCGGTTCTAAAATCATCCTTGAAGCTCAGCAAGCTCTCCAGTAACGATCCAGGTAAATCCTAATGCAAATACTGGTGGTGGTGTCTCGGTCGTACATCACTTACTTACCGAGCAGCAGCTAATTCCCATCATTTGATAAGCCACATCATGTCTGTCTCTATGTGTTTGCAACTCCGTTTTGTGTGGCCGTTCAGCCTGTCTCTCGTCTCTGTGTGATCTTTCTCGGCCTAGTGGCTGAGCTCGGTCTTGTCCCAAGTAGGCGGTCATAGCCATGTTCTGTGTGGCCTATCGTGGCCTTGTCCTCATGGTCCATCGCGGCCTGGTTCGTGTGGCCTAGCGGCCTTGTCTTGTGAAACTTGTCTTTTGTGTGGCATTAGCGGCCGTTGTGGCTCCTAAGCGGTCTTGTCTCTGTGGTCTCCCATGGCCGTGTGGCCTACCGTGGCCTTGTCCTGCAAGGCCATTGTGGTCTAGTGACCTCTAGAGGTCGTGGTTTCATGTGGCTTTATGGCCGTGTCTATGTTTAGCCCGTCTATGTGTGGCCTTTAGCGGCTCGTAGCTCATTGCTGCCCTGTCCTGTGCGTGGCCATTCGTGGCCGGGCCCATCGCGGCCTTTGTTCAGTGTGGTCTATCATGGCCGTGTGGCCTATCGTGGCCTTGTCCTATGTGTGGCCCATCGTGGTCTGTGGTCCATCGTGGCCTCGGTTTCATGTGGCTTAGTTGCCTCGTCTTATAGGCTCGTCTCTGTGTGGCATTAGCGGCCGTTGTGGCTCCTAAGCGGTCTCGTGTCTGTGGTCTCCCATGGCCGTGTGGCCTACCGTGGCCTTGTCCTCCAAGGCCCATCGTGGTCTAGTGACCTATAGAGGTCTTGGTTTCATGTGGCCTAACGGTCGTGTCTGTTTAGCCGTCTACGTGTGGCCTTAGTGGCCTTGTCCTATGTGCGGCCCATCGCGGCCGCTGTTTTGTGTGGCTTAGTAGCCTCGTCTTATAGGTTCATATTCATGTGGCATTAGCGGCCGTTGTGGCTCCTAAGCGGTCTCGTCTCTGTGGTCTACCATGGCCGTGTGGCCTACCGTGGCCTTGTCCCTTATGCGGCCATCATGGCCTTGTGGTCCATCGCGGCCTTGGTTTTATGTGGTCCAATGGCCAGGTGGTCTATCGCGGCCTGTCCTGTGTGTGACCCACCGCGGTCTCGTGGCCATTGTGGCCCTGCTTTTATGTGGTCTATCATGGCCGTGTGGCCAATGTGGCTTGTCTGTGTGTGCCCTCGAGGTATGTTGGTCCATCGCGGCCTTGCTATGTGGGGTCGAAGCCGGCCTTGTGGTCAAGCATGACCTTGTGTTTATGTGGTCTATCATGGCCTGTGGTCAAGCATGACCTTGTGTTTATGTGGTCTATCATGGCCTGTGGTCAAGCATGACCTTGTGTTTATGTGGTCTAGCATGACCTGGCGCCTCATCGGCTTTTATGTGCGGCCCATCGTGGTCAAGTGGTCCATCGTGGCCCCGTCTTTATGTGGTCATCTTGACCTTGCGCTATTATGGCTTCTGTGCGTGGTCCATCGGACCTTGTCTCTATGTTGTCTGTTTCACCATGTTCATGTACAGCCATCACGGTCTAATGGTCCATCGCGGCCGCGTCTATAGGCATCTTAACAATGCATAAAAAAATATATATATATATATATATCGTACACACCCACTATATTGCTTTTATCACGCTATTTTTTTCTAACTTTTCTTTCTCGTTTCAGGATCTGCAGGATGCTCAACCGGTGGGTATACTTACTCTCAGTTCTTTGGGGGTGGGCTCCGTCCCGGTGGAATTATTCCTCCACCTATCTTTGGGGGTCGGCTGCGCCCCTGCCTTCGTCTTCAGGCAGGATATGCAGATTCCGCTACCCTCGCATTGCTCTCTAAGGACGGGGCCTA